>JARFIW010000181.1:0-287176 GCA_036346225.1 Platerodrilus igneus | reverse complement strand
TTAGTTTTGACAATTAGTTCAAGAATAAATAAAATTTTTATTCTTTTAAATTACTAAGTGACATGTACCAGCATTTGTGTCAATAAATATTAAGTTATTTTACGTATTCTAATAGTAGTGTTCAGTAAGAACCTCCCGTTTTCCTGATTTAGTAGTAATTTGTAGTTAAATTCCAGTTACCAGTTAAAAAAATGTTACGGCATATTAATTTTTCCAAAAGTGACATGCATGATACAATTTTCAGTTTTCCTCAGTTTTCCTTAGTTGACTAGAGGCGGTTCTAAGGTATTTACAATTATAACCAAATCGAAGGCAACCAAATCTCAAACTGTTAAAAAATTTTTACAACCGTCTAGACGAAACGGGATCTTTTCGTCTTAAAGTGACAATTGCACCACAAAAACAATCTCCGTCGATGAAAGAGAAGTTTTAATTCGTATTTCGGATAATCGAGATCTGAGCACTCGTCGATTAAGGGCGGCGACAGGAATAAGTCAACCATCTATCTGTAAAAGTTTGAAGAAAGAAAAACTCCGTACCTTATTACTATATTCCCGTTCAGAACATATCTCGAGATTTACCAGCTCACGTACAATTTACTTAATTTTTGCAAGATAAACAAAATGCAAACCCAAGTTTTCTTGATACTAGTCTTTTCATCGATAAAACAACGTTTACTATAGGCAAGAAGTTTTTAATTGGAAAAACACTCATGTGTGCAATATCGAGAATCCACATGCTGTAAGAACAAATATTTTCAAAATGATTTCAAAGTAAATATTTGGTGTGGTGCGATGTCTAATTTTTCATTGACCCTACAGAACTGCCATCCCATCTAAATGGAGTTCTTTATTTAAACTTTTTTGGACGTCATTTAAACGAGCTTCTATAGAAGATATTCCACTTGCCGTAAGATAAAAATTGTGAGAGTTCACATACATGTAATTTTCTAATGCTCCACCCGAAGATACTACATTGGCCAGGAAGCGAATTTTTTTATCTGGAAACCCAAACCCTTGCTATTCTAAGCAAGGTAGGGATTTTTAATGTGCGTGACAACACTCACACACGGGACCTACATTTTACCTCTCATTTGAACGAGGGAGTTCTAGAACTGATTGGACTCGTACCTTTATCGATTTCTATTCTGTGATAACTTACACATTTCCCTGAAATTCCAACAAACCTTTTTAAGTTGAACATAGTAAGTCAATTGCAGTACACAAAAACCCTAGCAAAGCTTGTTTTTGAACGGATTTTGTAAACTGGTTTCGTCCGTCGGCCTAATACGACCCGAATTTATCTGTTACGCACATACAGCAAAAAGCGACAAACAAGATCAAGAGAAAAGATCGGCACATATCTCCACGTGTCGAGATATTTATCTTGTATCTAAATCCGTTGATGTGAAACAGCTAACATCGTGCTCTCGCCTTACCTTGCACGCTTGATCATCTGCGAAGGTGTACCAGCAAGACAACGTGACCTCGTCCAATGAGGATTTGTCTTCACGGTAGTCAGGACCATAGCTGAAACAGCGGGCTTATGCAGAAGAGCAATTGGACCTATGTAAACGAGCTAAAGGAAAGAAAACCCTAGTAGTAATAATAAGTACGTAAGAAACTTACAAATGCAGCGGTGATATTAGCTTCTTGTGAAAGACGTGCATCGCTCTTGGTGTAATAGAATTAGCCACGCAGAATGTTCATGCTAGGACGAAACTCAGAATTAAAGTAAACCCAGTTTAGGAAACGATATAATAATCTATTGAAATATTAGGGTACCACATGTTAAAAAAGCTCGTCCCAAGTCCCAATGCATAAATAAATAAAGAAAACCGGCAAATACGAATCCAATCAATCGCCTTTATTAATCACGCATGTAGAAGAGCTTTTCTATTCAAACTTATATTTCTACAAACATATTTCTTCATAAAGCAAAGATTGTACATAACCGAGTTATTTCAACCAATAAAGATAGGCTGTGGTACTTCAACTTGAACTTAATACACTAACAACATTTTACACGGTGTTGAACAAGCACTTATTTCAATTATATTAGGATGGGTTTTATAACAGGTAGTTACACAGAAGTCAAAGTGGTAGCGTGGGAAAATTTAAACAGAATCATAAATCGAATGAAAATATTTAGCAGGGTACAATTGAACGTAAGTAAGGATGACTAATACACTAATCTTATTTTCTTGATACTCATTGATGTTACTAAAATTGTTCTGTAAGTCTCACAAAAAATTCTCGATATATTTTTTAGCCGTCGCTGAACTGTAATCACAAGTAACAGCTTTATGCTTTTGCTTAAAAATACACTATTTTGATATGTTAATTGATGTTATATAACTTTAACGGGTATACAACTCCAACACTTTTACTAAATATCTTTACTTCTATCTTGTCTATATAAAGTTTTTCAGCGCCAACTTACCTTTAAAGTCTCCCCGGACGACGAGTGTAGTAGGTACTTAGAGTGGCGGGGGACCATAGGGGTCGGTATGGCATTCTAAGACACAATACTGCGATGTGGAGGCAACGGAAAACCATCATATTACCTCCCAAATACACAGTGTACTAGAATTAGTTTTAACATGATGACATCTTTTGGGGTAAAAGATTCCGGAGTTAAAATAGTCCCCCTTTGGATCTCTGAGAGGGGACTACTTTGGAGGATGTGATCGGCAAGTTTAAAAAAAGAACCGGAAACATTTTGCGATTCGGAGTGTGGAATGTTAGAAGCATGAAGCAAGCAGGTAGGCTAGAGAATTTGAAAATTGAAATAGATGCGTTAGCATTAGACATAGTATAGACTTTAGGGTAATTTATAGAGGATCGGAGGAAGAAAACGCAGGTATGGGGATAGTTATGCGGAATAAGGTAGGATATTGTGTAGAAAACTACTTACAAAAGAACGAAAGAGCACTTGTGGTTAGATTAGGATGTAAACTGATGAACACGGTACTAATATAAGTTTACACGACAAGCTCTAGCTACAATGATGAAGAGGTAGAAGCAGTCTACAAAGATATCGAAGACATACTAAGATTCGTAAAAGGGCATGAAAATTTAATAATTACAGATTTTAATGCAGTGGTAGGTGGCGGTAGGGAAGGAACGGTAGGAGGTTTATTTGGTTTAAGAACGAGAAATAACAGGGTAAATAGGCTGGTAGCGTTTTGTGACAGAAACAAGTTAACATCACAAATGCATTATTTCAACATTATGCTAGAAGACCATACACTTGGAAGGTGCCAGGAAACAAAGGAAGTTATAAAATACATTACATTCTTGCTAGACAACGGTATAAGAATCAAGCAAAAGACTGTAGAAGCTACCCAGAAGCAGATATAGACACTAACCGCAACATAGTAATGATGGAGGTTGTGCTAAAATTTAAAAATATAAAAAAAAGGAACGGAAAAGGCCCTTTGACTTGAGAAACTAAAAGATAAGGACACCCGCAAAAGGTTTGAGAAAAAAATGCAGAGAGCGTGGTTAGATGGCAACAATATATAAAAACTTTATATGCAGGACAAGAACTAGAATATCTAGAACGGAAAATAAACATTGAAAAGGATGACTTGGGATATCCTAGACTTCGGGACGAGTTTGAATTAGCATTAAAGACCTTAAAAAATAATAAAGAGCCAGGTACAAATAAAGTGCAAGTAGAAACTCTAAAAGCTGTAGTACCAGAACGTCTCTTCCAATTTGTCAGTTATATGTATGAGACAGATTGTATTCACCCGATCTAGCCCCTGGCGACTTCTTTCTGTTTCCAAAGGTCAAGTTTGCACTAAAGAGAACGAGGTTTGAGTCGGTAAGTGCCGACAAAAAAAAACGACAAAAGTCAAGAAAGAACTAACAGATATGAATTTGCAGGGCTGTTTCAAGCAAACAGTGGAAAATTCGGTTGTAAAGTTGGGTGATTCGGATAGGGGAATGTATTGAAGGCGACTACGTACGTGAGTAACCATTCTAACAGAACATGTTAGAAAACCATTCCGGTTGTTTCTTAGTCTCATCTCGTACGTGTACAACAACTGCACTTTATATTTGTAGAGGCTTGTATTCACACTGCAATGTCAAAACTATTATGCAGAGAAGGCGATCGATCCAAACCTATTCTGATGACTTACTCAGTTGATGTTGAAGCTTCAACAGCTTTCTAACTAAGTGTAATTATCTTCTGTTTGTCGTTTTGTTAATTATCCCGTTATAGACGTTGAACGAAAAATCGGGTTGAAGCATTCTCAAATCTTTTGCTTTGGAAAGTTTAATAAAACCTAAAAATTTTACAAAATTATATAATTTTAAATCCTATATCGGTGTTATGAACAAAAACTATTCGACTAAAAAGCCCTTTTACGGTCTGTACGTAAAATTAAATTCAGAAATAATTTTTAATAATAAAAAAAGCGTTAGCGTTTAAAACGCGCAAAGCTTTTTACTCCATCTCTTTTCAACATACCCCCGGGACTCGATCAATGCAACTCTAATTAACCTACCGTTGAATTTTTGATCCACTTGAAACAATGAAATGTTTTGAGACTAAACAAAATTAACTCTCCCCGATGTTGATACGCGGTAATAGAATAATCTGACTGCCGAGCGTTGTTACGGTTCTGTGCTTTGCAATTGTTTGTTAAAGCGACGGTGCTTAGAGCAAAATCGCTAATAACTATTTTGCTTATTAAAACAATTCGAATAGTAACGAAAGAGCATTGTTAGTTTTGTTTTTCTAAGCCTACGATGTGATTGGAATCGTAGAATTGCGGGAATAAAAATTTGACGTACTGCTATTAAGGGTCTATAAATGGGTTTAGGTTTACAATGTCAAAGTCCTAAAGTATCAGGGGAGCTGTTGTATACACAGCTAACCTAAAACAAACATTCAAATTATTTTAGAGCGAAGTGATTGCTTATTTATTACTGAGATGATACGAACTGTTGTATTTAGTTGGACAAAATTATAATTCTAAAATTTTTCTTTATGCACTAGCGTTGATGATTAGCGTCACACTTAAGTAGGTACAAATGTTGATTTTTGTATTTCGATCATTTCAAATTTATTTGTGTTTAAATCCAAAGTAAAAAAATTTTTACTTATCTTTGTACAATGACGTAATAAAAAACCAATTAAAATTCACGAAGGTGTCTAAAAATTTCAAAAATGTATACCAAAGTATGACAATGTCATTGTGACTTGTTATACTAGAAACCACGAAAGAAGATATCTACGCCACAGGTGCCTAGCGCAATTTACAACATACTTTTAAGATTCTTTTAAAGCTTTACCAATGGATACGAGAAAGATGCAATATGATTTCTATGTGTTTTTAAGTAACGACATACGTGAGCAGTTTTATTTAAGATAATGACAGATAGAGTATGTGGACGTATGTTTGTATCCTAGTATAAAAATGGACAGTTGATATATATTCATTTTAATGTACTTGCATTTATATTAATTGAATTTATTAAACGCTTAAAGTATTAAGACGACAATTTTAAAGTAGTAAAAGCAACTACTTGTGTGAAAATAAAATATTTTTTACAACTGATATTAATTTGGTATTTATGAACTAGATGCCACATTGACTTGAAATTTTCAACTTAATACATACGGTTACATGTCATGACGCAGATATCTTCTTTCGTGGTTTCTACTATACCCGTCCGTCACTAGTGATTAACATTTGAAGGATCTATATTTAGTTCTGTGAATGTTATAAAATCGACTCATTTTTTCGTCTCTTCTAGGAACATTTTCACAACTGTCACCTTCTGCATGAATCTACTTCGTTGGTAATATTTGATTCGCTTAATAATTATCAATACATTTTTGATAAAAAATACTTTTGATTTGCTGTAAATAGCACTAGCTTTATGCAGTTTGATTAAGAAACTACAATCAACGTGTATTTAAAACCCCAATTTTAATAAATTTTGTGTACGGAAACACAAAAGCAAATATTTTTATAAAATGCAACCCCTTTGGATTAAAATGCAATTAAAGTTTAAATTAATTGCCCCGTGGATTACAGAAATTTATTTTAAATAAAGAATTTTCTAGAATATTATTAATATAAAAGGATGAGTCATCGATATTTAGAACTACGTAAATATTTAATTAATAAATGAAACATTTTATTCCAAGAAGCGACCCGATCATTGAAAAACCCACAAAATCCAAAAAAATATCCCCTAAAAATGATTATCTTTCGCATTAGTATGCGACGCCACAATAATCGTGCATGTGTTAAACAAGAAGAGGCAGCGCGCGTCACCAATAACTGGAACCAGATAGCAAGGTAATAAAACTCAACAATTTTGAACACTAATGAGGACTTCCAAGAAAATTACGTAAGATTGGCGTCTATTATATAGAATGAAATCGCGCAAATTCTACAACATTCTGAAAACAGATAAAATCGTGTATATAATCGTGTATATAATATTTCTACTAAACTTGTTTCTATTTACATATTTCTTCCCATTTCCATCAACCTATACTACTTCTACTTTTCCTAAACCTATCGTATTTTGTGATTATATTACTATTTAATTCTCCTATCCGAATTTATGTTGATATCCTTATTTAACTAATTGTTCTTACAATTTGTACAATTTTTCTATTCCCTTATTTACACTAGTTTATATTACATTATGTACACTTCCTTTTTCCATTATTAAGAGTTTTCTCTCGGCAATTATTCTATCCATCTTATTTCCACTACACACTATCTTTTCAAAATTATTTTCTAAAGTTAAGTTAATATTTGCATTATTTTTCCCCCTAATATATCCTACTTCGTATCTCAAAATATTTGTTTCCCCCTGAAAGAATTCACACTTCTTCTTGTTTACTTTTCGCCCTAAATTTAATTTCAACAAAATTCGTTCCAAGTCTTTTCTAAATTTTAACATAACACTTCCAAATTCTTCATACAGTTCCCATATCACATCTTATTTTCTAACAAACCAAAAGGAACCACTTCACACTTATAAATTTGCCCTTTTATATAAAAACCGATATATTTTCTTGATTCGCGTTCTGGTGGAATTTCGTTAAACGGCTCCGTGTGTGTCTATAACTTCTGATATATTCACATCCTCTGCTGCTATTCTAGATTCTGATTCTGAATTCTTTATTACTGATGCCTTCACCCTATCTTTCATTCCTTCTGGACATTTTATTTCATTATTAATATCCCCCTTTACATCAACTTCACCCTCAAATTGATAAATATTTAAACAGTCTCCTTTGACTTCAATACTTTCCACATTATCCTATTTTATACATTCCCCTTTTACCTCTATTACCTTTCCATCGACATTTATTTTTAATCCCAACTTATCAATTATGTCCATGCCAAATATTACATCTACTCTTAACCACGGCACCGCTATAAATTCATTCTCAAACTTCATTTTACCCATTTCACATTCGAGAATTATTATATTATTCACACTTGCAAATCTCTTGCTATTTGGTGTTATTAAATTAAACTTCCCCCATTAACTTTTCCCGTTTAACAAAATCTTCAGACACTAACGACGCTTCTGCTCCCGTATCAATGAGTGTTCCACCTCTACTATTTCCAATTTTCAATTTAATTATCGGTAAAGCTTATTACCGATATTCAAATCCTGTTCCATTTCACATTTTATATATTCACGCTGGTGTTCATATCCATTAATTCTTAAGGGCTTACTTGGTTTGTCCTCATTCAAAAATCCTGATTCGACGTAGATGGTCTTGCCTTATTCAGAACTTCTGCATAGGTATGGTTCGTTCTTATTGGTTGTGCTGATTGTTCCCGATGTCGTGCTTTTAGCGTACACTGAATTATGTTTCTGTCATGGTTTGTTTGCTCTGTTTCTCTTCTTGGCGTGTACCCTGTGTTCCAATTCCTTCTAAAATTATTATCGTTGCAGTTATTGTAATTATTTCTATAAAAATTTCTATAATTTCCCTATTATTTGATCTATTATTTTCTGTACTTTTTGCATTCTAACCATGTTTTCTCGTTGTCTTTGTATCATCTTACCTTCACACACGACTCTGTCTTTGGACAGAGTCATCACAACGTTGTAGATATTCCAGAAAGATCTCCTATTTACAATATTTTGAATCATCACATAATGTCTTATCTCTTCTCCAAAATGTCCCGATAAGTACTTTATGGTTTGTGTTTCTTCCATCGGAGGATCTAATTGCTTCGCTATACTGAATTTTTGTATGGCGTATAACTCTCGTGTCATCCCTAGGTTCTGATTACATTTTCCTGTAATTAAATTATCTCGCGCCTTGTATTGTTGATTGTCCCCCCAAAATTTTCTTAGAAATCTATTCTCAAATTCCTGAAATGTTCCTATCTCATTTTCTATCAAGTCAAACCATATTTCCGCGTTTTCTTTCAACATTGACCTAACGAAAATTAAATTGTACTTTTCATCCGTTGATCCCTGTATTAATTTTCTTATATTATTCAGAAATATTTTTGGATTCACCTTGTCGTCTCCGTAAAATTTGGAATATTGTTCAACTGATATTTCCGGTCTATTTATCTTAGTGTGTTGCCCCTAATTTCTACCAGCATTTTCGAATTCTGATTTTAAATTACCTAATTCTCTATTTACATCATTAAATCCTATCTCACAATTTCCTTGAATTTCCCGCATCTTTTTACCTAAATCTGTAATCTGATCATTAGTTTCCTTTTCACATGTTTCCTGATCTAACTTAACTTTCCAAACTTCGTTCCTAACTTTATCCACATTGTCCATCATTCCAACAAATTTATTCTCAAATTATACCTGCATTTCCGCGATTGTCTGATTCGTTTCTTTTAATCCGTTGCTTATAATTTTTATATCGGCACCTAACTTTTCTCCATTTTTCTTAATCTGCATCTTAATATTTTTCATGGTCTCTTTGCTTTTATCCATTTTTTTATTTAAGGTTAATAAAATAGACATCATTTCAGATTGTTGTGATATCTGTTGTTCTTCACATTGACTTCGCGTCAATTGTTGCCCTTGCATTTCCATAGATACATCCTGTAAAATTACGCTTTCTTGGGACCCTATTTCTACCCCTTGGTTCCTTAATGCTTCTCTGGTTTCCTTTATTAGTTTATCCATTTTTAAATTTTTAATATTTCAAATTCCCTGCAGATTTTTAATTTCCTAATTAAATTTTATTCGTGCCTCTACAAATTTTTATTTCTAAATTTCATTTTGTGGTGTTTGTGCCTCTAGGATTTTTTAATTTTTAAATTTCTTTTTGTGGTGTTCGCGCCCCAACGATTTGGGTCGCCATAAAATTGCTGTGCTATCGGTCACGTTGGGCGCCATAAAATTTCTGTGATATATCCTGAACGATTGAGCCCCAGCGTTGGGTCATCATAAAATTGCTATGATATTTGCTTTTGTTATTATTTTGAGCCCCATGGTTGGGCATGTATAAATTTTGCTCTGATACTCGATTTTAGGATTAATGAGCCCTAATGTTATGAAATGTTAGATTAGGATTTTTACCCCGACTAGCTTGCTGAATGGATCTTATTGAATCAAATAAAGCAATTCTATAATACTGTTGGATGTGATTGAACAGAGCATTTCAACACGCTATGAAAGTAAGCAAAATGCATTTATATAAAGCGATTTAATAAGAAACAGAACTCAAGTTAACACAGGAATAATTCAACATAACGTACAACTTAAATATTATACATGTACAATGGTTATTAATGTAAAACATTATACATCGCGTTAGAGCGCGTGCAGGTCTGTTGTATATCGCGGTCACGACGGAACTCTACTACACCTGTCTACCGGCGAGTCGTAACACGAGCGCGTCACTACAGTGACGTATCCTGCGCGTGGGATATCACTACCACTAGCGTTATTACTAACACTCCCCCTTGATACACACGCGGCTAACTGTGTAGAGTTGAACAAACCCATCATTTTTACACAATTTTCGAACTTTTTACGAGACAAAGCTTTCGTAAGCACATCCGCAGGCATATCTTCCGAAGGTAAATGTTGTAGAACAAACTGCTTATCGTTCAGGGCTTCACGTATGAAATGATTCTTCACATCGATGTGTTTACTTCGTGCGTGAAACACTGGATTATCAGCTAACTTCAATGCACTCATGTTGTCATTATAAACAACTACCTGAGCTAATTTTTCGAAACCAAGTTCTATCACGGCGTTTCGAAGATAAATAGCCTCCTTGGCAATTTCAGTCAATCCCATATATTCGGCCTCTGTAGACGAGAGAGCCACAGTACGCTGCTTTCTAGATTCCCATGAGATTGGACAACTAGACAACATAAATGAAAATCCTGTAAAAGATCTTCTGTCAATGGTACATCCAGCCCAATCGGCATCTACGTACCCCTTTAGAGCATCTTTGGTGGGAGAATACACCAACCCTAAATTAATACTTCCTTTAAGATATCGAAGAACACGCTTCGCTGCGCTCCAATGACAATTCTTATAACAGTTATTAAACTGGCTAAGATAGCTAACAGTGTAACTTATGTCAGGTCGCGTTGCAACTGATAGATAAGTCAACGCTCCGATCAGTTCTCTGTACGGTAATTTTTCTTCTTCATCCGATGCGGATTCAGTTGGTTTAGACAACTTAGTGCCCGGATCGATAGGAGTACTGATTGGTTTAGCTTCAGACATTCCAAATCTGTCTAATATTTCCTTTATGTAACCTTTTTGGTGTAGCATAATTTTATCATCTTTTCGAGAAAATTCAATCCCTAAACAGTATCCAACGCTACCTAGATCCTTAACTTCAAACTATGTTGCCACTCTGTATATCTTTCAGCATATCATCTGATACTTTTCCGATATATGATTCATCGTTGAGAGAAATAATCTCCAAGATTTTTGCTAACTGTTTTGGAGGTTCCATGTATATAGTCTCTTGCAATTCTCCATTTAAATAAGCACATGTCACATCTAATTGATGCATATGCATTCCAAAATGCGCTGCTATTGCAGAAACTAATCTTACTGAAGTTAAGCGAGCCACAGGAGCAAAAGTTTGATTGAAGTGTACGCCAGGCTGCTGACCGCATCCCTGCGCAACTAATCTTGCTTTCCTTCGATCAAGACTCCCGTCACTTTTCAGTTTATTTCGTAAAACCATTCTGCTTCCGATAATTTCTTTACCATGTGGCCTGTCAACTAAAGACCAAGTCTTATTCTTTAATATAGAAACCATTTCCTCAACCATTGCTTTATACCATTCGTCAGCTTCAGTCGAATTTAAAGCTTGTTTCATAGGAACTTCTGACATAAATAAATATTCCTCTGTCTCAGAGTTTATGTTTGCTTCTGGTACCATATTAAATAATTTCATGGGACGACCGGTGCCCGGTTCGGACAATTCTAGGTCTTCCCGGTCCTTTAACTAAACTGATCTCTTCAGACACATCATTTTCTAAATTATCGACTTCGGCGGATTCTGACCAAATAAGAGTATTAGGGGGTTCATACTCGATTTCAGATCCTAATTTATTCTCTTTAGTTTCAGAAAAAACGTCAGACGGTTCTTGTAAATTTTGCTTATTATTTGATTCAACAAACTTTACATCAAGAGTGATTTCGGTTTTTCGCTCTTCAGGTAACCAAACCCTAAATACCTTTGATTCCTCCGAGTAACCCAAGAATATTCCTTCTTTAGCTCTTTCATCAAATTTTCCTTTGCTCGGATTTCTGTTCAAACAGAAAACTTTGCAACCGAATTGCCTAAAATTACTCACATCTGGTGGACTTCCCATCCAAATTTCATGTGGAGATTTCCATTTAGACTTTTCGTAGGCACACGATTACGAATATAATTTGCGGTATTAACGGCTTCGGCCCAAAATGAGTCTGGCAAACCGGATTCCATGAGTAGACAGCGAGCAGAATCGAGTAAAGTACGATTTTTCCTCTCGGCTACTCCGTTCTGTTCCGGATTGTACGGTGCCGTTAAACGCCTAGCAATTCCACGTTCCTTTAATAAAGTATCAAAGTTCAAATTTGTATATTCCGTGCCATTATCTGATTGAAAGCATTTGACGCGTTTACCTTTCTGATTTTCAACTAAGTTTAAATATTCCACCGTAATTTTTGTAACTTCCGATTTATGACTAATAAATCGTACTTCGCACCAACGCGAGTGATCGTCTATGAATTCGACAAAATATTTTGCTTTTCCATTCGATAGAACACGCATAGGACCACAAACGTCCGTGTGAATAATGTCTAATAAATTCGATTCCTGACCGATTTATTTGGAAACGGCGTTCTCGACATTTTACATTTTGCACATATATCACAATTAAGGTCAATATTTTCAGATCAAGTTTAAGATCAATACCCGTTATAACACCTTTACGTATAGAATCGATTAGATCCTTAAAATTCAAGTGTCCTAAACGTTTGTGCCAAAGTAAAGTTTCTGAGAAATATGTACCGGTCCGTTATTTATTGCTACGTTCGAAATGTTCTGACTTTCGCGCGTAATAAAGATCACCGATGCGATCTGCAATTAACTTAACAGTCCCATCTCTGCTGAGAACTAACGCACAGTCCTTTTAAATAAGACTCTAAAACCATTTTAGTAATTTTACTAACTGACAATAGATTCGTACGCAAATCGGGTACATGAAGAGTATCGTTTAAAATAATATTTTTGGACTCACCTCGTATATCCGTGCTAAATGTTACAATACCTTTAGCAACGACATCTGTTGAACTGTTGTTGGCTAAATTCAAGCTACCATGCATGCATTCTTCGAGTTTTTGAAAACTTTCAATATTCCTGCACAAATGTGAAGAAGCTCCACTATCCAAGCACCATCTGGTATCTTGATTTTGATAGCCAATTTGACACACTTGCGAAGCAACAAAACTCACATTTTCACTGGCACTTTGGGAACAACTAGCTGAAGATTGCACATTAGCATTTTTGTGTTTGTAGCACTCTGAGGCTTTATGACCTATTTTTCTGCATTTATGACAGCGAAATTTAAAATTTTGATTCACATTTCTGCTTTTATTCGCCTGTACACTTTCGGTAAATTTATTATTATTCGCGAGTTTCTTGTTTTCACGCCGCCACTGACCCGGTTTTTTGTTTACAAACAAAGCATTCTGAGAAGTATTTCGTTCGTCGCTTTTTCTAGCATCGCTTTCTTCTACTATTTTAATTCGTAGCGTTTCTGGGGATGGCAATTCGTCTCTTGATTCTATAGCACACCGAAAATTTTCGAAGCTCGGCGGTAAGCAATATAATAACATAATTGCGAGCAAATCTGGATTTATTTCAAGGTCCATTTCGGCTAATTTATCAACAGCATCAAAAAACTTGTTTATATGTTCACGTATATCAGAACCTTCGTCCATACGTTGTAAAGTTAGTTGCTTCAATAAATTTGCTTTTCTAGCCGGTCCTTTAGATTGATACGTATTTTCCAGTTTTAACCAAACATCCCTTGAAGTAATGCATCCTTTAACTTGTTTTAATTCAGAAGGACTAATTGAAAGAATTATTTCTGATTTGGCTTTACTATCGCCTTTAAGCCATTTTTCAATTTCCCTCTTAGAATGTGGGTCATCATCCTTCAAATCTGGTTTACCCCAGGTTCCGTTCACGTAACCCCAAGCATCTTGCTTTATTAATAGCGCTTCCATCTGTATTTTCCAGGTATCGAAATTTTCTTTATTTAACATTTCAAGTCGCGAAACATTCGCACTATTCATCTTGAAAAACAATACACAATCTCGACACGTTAATACAGGAAAAACCGTAACCGACACTACTACTAAAGAAAACGCCGACACGCACACCTGTCGATTTTGTTTCTTATCGCTTGTTACTGCACCTGCTATTTGTTATTCTCGTTTGAGTTGTTCTGGGTCCATAACCTGTTGGATGTGATTGAACAGAGCATTTCAACACGCTATGAAAGTAAGCAAAATGCATTTATATAAAGCGATTTAATAAGAAACAGAACTCAAGTTAACACAGGAATAATTCAACATAACGTACAACTTAAATATTATACATGTACAATGGTTATTAATGTAAAACATTATACATCGCGTTAGAGCGCGTGCAGGTCTGTTGTATATCGCGGTCACGACGGAACTCTACTACACCTGTCTACCGGCGAGTCGTAACACGAGCACGTCACTACAGTGACGTATCCTGCGCGTGGGATATCACTACCACTAGCGTTATTACTAACAAATACACAATATAATAATGGATAATTTTTACAACACTCAAAATTTTCCTTTTTATACAGAATATCGACATATACAAGATTTATGTTTTTCTGAAAGCAAAATATCTTTTAATTTATTCAGGGACCTTCGAACGTTCCAAGATACCTATCCATTGTCATAAATCTTTAAGTGACCCTTTTTGATGACTCTTTACAAATATACAATGTGGCAAATATTAAAACAAAACAGTTTTCAATAATAAAATGTATTGATTGCTAACCTGGAATGGGTTTTGTAGTTCCATCCTAGTTTATGATCTGCATCCCCTTTCTGTGCTTGGTTTGCTTATTGATATGCCGGCCCCATATAAGAATCGGCTTCCATAAATCGCTTCCAATTAAAATCGAACCAAGTCGGAATTAGAATACGTTCATTTTAAATTATCTCCAAATTTAGAATATGATCAAAGTTAGAAGTCCCAAATTAAAGTCGTCTCAATTAAATATTCCAAATTAAAGTCGAAATTAAAATCCAACCTTACATGTCGGAATTAAAAGCACTGTTTTATTAATATTAGAAACGAATTTAATTAAGTCGTATTACTTACGTCTATTTATAGATCTGCTTATTTTCGTTGCACAAATTCTAGCACTTTTAATTCTGATTTATTTTGTTTATAATTCACTGGATAGGTAAGCTTTTAACACTTTTGAACATAGTCGTTACTCAGTTTGAATATAGACTAACTTGTCGCTTTATCACAATCGTATGTATAAGCTCTACCTCCAATTGATTTCATTATTTAGTTTAAATATTTCAATGTATGCCTTGTCTGTTACGTACGCATCCCGCATATCGTGGTATTTTTCGAGAATTTCCAACTTTTGACTTTTATTAACTTACGTATTCGGATGTTTTTTAAATTTTATTGTCTAAATTGAATCGCCTGGTGCTTGTTTATTTCTACAGAATATTGGATTTTTGAACAAATGCGATTTCTTCCAGTCACGTAGCGATTTTCTAATAATGAATTATTTAGAATGCGTGTACGATGATATTTTCAACGCAAATGTTAAATATTTGCAATGCCAATTTATCTATGCTTCCCGGTGATTTAATTTTGATACAACTTGTTGCGTTTTAAAAATATTATCTTTACTTGTAAACTACACTTAGACATCTTTATGTTCTCATGCATTTAATCCCGTGTATTTTATATACAGTGTCCTCTCAATTAACAAAATGTAGAGTGACCGTTTTACTCTTATGATTTCTGGAATTATGTGGTTTTCTAAAAGTGGAAGTTGTCTAATTCTACAACCCCCATGACTTAACCTACCCCTAAGCTACCCTATTATCATAGCAATATATATATATATATATATATATATATATGTATATATATATATATAAAAAATCAAAGAAAGAATGACCGGGCCCAGTCGATGAGTAGGCGGGGTATTACACATACAAAAAATATCTAAAGGATAGCCTGAAATAAAGAAGAGAAATTAACACGATTTAGTACTAATTATAATTATTCTAAATAACATTCTGGCTAGACATAGCGTAGTATACCAAAAAAACAAGAGACAAAATTAATAACCACAATACACGTATATCAAAAGCAACAAAAAAATTACTTCTTAAAATGGCGAGTTTTAGTTTTTAGGTCCCTCCCCATATGAATTACCCAAAGAAAAATTACCCAATTACAACTTTAAAAACCACAGCCCTACATCATCATTATAAATACCAAATTCATTACATAAAATTGTCGCAATAGATACAATATTTTTAACAAACAGCATCTCCCATGAAGGTAATCATTTTAAACCATTTACACATTAATAAATAACATAATTTTTTTTTCAGTTATTTAAAACAAATAGTACTGCATTCATAGCAGGGTAATAAACAGCAAAATAGTTCCATAATTTTCGGATATGCGAATTAATTTTGTGAATGCCTGAGCTAAAAATGTAAAGCCCAAATAGATATGGGATCAACGTAAACAAGGAAGAAACACTCACCAGCATGTCCAAGGTATAGGCTAGTCACACCGTCTCCAAGGACAGCGAAAACAGATGTGCTCAGGATCACGCCATGCGCGTGTCCCCCCTGTACCAACAAAAGCGGCAGTTCGAACGGATTTCTCCAGTCCACCGGATGAAGCTATAACAATTACCGAAAACGATTAAATCCCCTTACCAAAGAAGACTACATTTTTTTAAAAATAAAATACTCACCACACCGTGGGTGCACGCAATTTTGAAGATAACACAAAAGGTTACAAAAAATAAAATTAATGACGAGTAATTATTTGTCGTATTCATACAGAAAGAATCTAGTAAAAATGAACTCGTTTAAATAACAAGAATTCAAAGCATTCCTCGCCCTATCAAAAACGATTAGAAACTCGAAACACGTTTTATCAGATAGTTCAGTACCTTATTTCCACGAGTCTATAGATTGAAGTAATCTAGAAAGTAATTATACGCTATCTTAATGCGTCGCAAGTTCACGGATACCTAAATTTAATTTATAGAATAAACTTTTCGTTTCGAAATAAATCGATTTGAAATTGAAAATTATCAGAAAGCGTATTTATTGTAAAAAGGTCTAATATACCGGGTGCTGTTGGATGGTGTGAGCAGAATCTCAGTAAACGTATATATATTTATATATAACTATTTTAGATAGTTAATTACACAAGGTAAGTTGATAAATATTATAGTATTAGTGAATAAGATGAAATAATAACTTAGACTTTTATGCAAATCCTAAATGATCATTTCAAATCGAGCTTATATTTTCCATCTTTCAATTACTAGCTCGATTTGAAATGATCATTTGGGCTTTGCATAAAAGTCTAAGTTATTATTTCATCTTATTCACTGTAATACTATATATATATATATATATATATATATATATTTCGTGCCCCTCCTTGGGCACACATAAAATTTTTCAAAAAAAAAATTTTAATAAAATTTTCTGCTTACCCTTTTATTAGGACGCCTTCAAACTCTTCTGCTTTCACGGCTAGCTCAGCATACCTATTTCATACTCACACACCATCAAATAAAATTACCAAATAATACGACAATCATACAACCTTTTATTTACACATATTAACAGATAAAATATATTTACACCTGTGTACAAAAAGCTTGGTACGCTTATTACCAGCTCAATTTATAAAATGCTCTAAAGTTCTTGATTTTAAAGTGATTTTAAACAAATTCTAGTAGATATGAGTAGATGGGCCCCACATGTACCCCTAATTTGACTTCACACTGGTGAATTGTGAGCTCATTATAACCCAGCTTTGTTTGTATATGCTTTTTAAACCTTGCATTAATGAAAACAAATTTACAGACCCGTTTACTCTTTACAACACAATTTATATCCTGAATAAATTTTTATATATTCTAAATAAACCCTTTTTCCATACTCAAAATTATTAAATTGTCCTGTACATGTATCTTTTAATACAAGTTTTTTTAAAACAATAAATATGTCACCAAAAAGTCAACCACACAACCACAAAATATATCCACAAATGTTTATATAAAAACGGAAATTTCTAATTTATTACCTGGAGACATCTTCATTCTTCATTCCCGCAGGAAATGGCTACCAGAAACCCCTCGTCGTTTTTCCATCTACCACGCTGATTGCCGGATCCACAGATATCTACCATCTAATATCTCCGCTACCCTTCCTGTTTTCCACAAGATATTCGCTTCGTCTCAGAGTACCATTCCATACTAGATATTTCACGCATACAAAATTGATTTCCAGTTCTGACTACCCCAAATATTATGCATCCATTTAATAATTTTGTCGTAATAGCCGTACCTTTTATTTAAAAAGCACCAACTCGTGCATCACGTTAATAATTTGAGGTCCGCTACTACAGTTTTATACTTTCAACTAAGATGTTCAATGTAACTTTACTACACACACAAATTCTAACCGAAAACTTTACTATTATGTTGGTCTGAACCCGTATTCAGAACTCGATGGAAGTAAAAGAGAAGAGAGTTTTAATATTTTCGCTCGGGTATTTATATTATTATCCAATCCCCTTAGTGGACCCGTTTTATTTGAAAAGCGTACTTGCAAAGCAGCTTCTTAAAATTTTGAACGTAACCGACATTAAATCTGCAAAATTTCTCCCGTCCTACGTGCTATTTACATAGAATTCGTTTTCTACCTTACCGTGTGCTCTCTTTTCAAAAACTGTTGGCTCTTAACCAATGACAAAATTTTCTGTAGTCACAAAGCTTCACCTAACCGCTATTCATCTTTATTCTATGCATGTTCGTCGTCTCCTTTCAAACCCCACTTGAGTTACAGAAAATCGATATTGTCGACGTCCTTCATCAACTCCACGTGTATATCTTACGTGACTTTCAATCCAACGCTTGCTTTATATTTGTCTCTATTTGTTGTATATTACCGATTGTTCATTCCACTCCCTCTTTAAGATGTTTGTCACTATAGCTGTTTATACAAATGCATGCAGCAATGGAAACGTTTTCATTCATTAACCCCAAAAATTTCTATTCATTATCAAACGAAGAAATTCTTAAGAAATTAAATAATCTTTTAAGGGAATATAAAAACTATTTCAGTGACAGTTTGCAGGCACAGTTAATTTTAGAACAGTTCTTGTGCAAGACATAAAACAAAAAAGAAGTGTTTTCGAATTAATCCGTTTCCTAATATTAGACAATAAATGTTTGGCAAGCAGTCTTCCAGATGTGTGCACTATATTATTTTTGTATTTAACTCTCCCTGTAACGTCAGCAACTGCCGAAAGGAGTTTTTCTAAATTAAAACATACTTAAGAAGTACTATTACTCGAACTTGTTAAGCGATTTAGCAGTATTAAGTATAGAACAGGAACATACACAAAAAATTAATTTAGAAAGTTTAGTCGATAAGTTTCTTTTGTTAAAATTTAGGCGATTTGGTATGACTAAATAAAAGAGTTTTTATGTATATAACCGCGAAGGACAGAGATTTATTTTTTCTTTCATATATTTACTTTATTTTAAATTTTATATAATGGGGCCCCGTGTTATTTTCGCGGGGAGGCCCCTCAATCTTTAGCTAAACCACTGCTTAGGCCAGTTCCAATAGTAAAACAGTCTCATTTCGATCTTAGGAATAACTTGCCAGTACTTGCATTTCAAGTCCTAGGTCGAGAACGAACGCGATTCTGAGAGAATATCTAGACTAGAGTGTTGTCAATCTTCGATAATGGGTAACTGTCCTTTTTCGTCATGTCATTAAACCCGCTATAATCATCACAGAATTTTGTCGATCCGTCCTTCTTCTTCATAAGTACATCAGGCGATGCCCAAGGGTTATCAAAGCGTTCTACCGCATCCTGCTCCTCCATTTCTCCAACCATTCTCTCGTTGTCTGTGCGCTTGGCCAATGGTATCCTTCTCAGCTGTTGTATTATTGGCCGGGCATCCCCGGTATCAATTTTCTGGAGGCGGCTCCGTGGCGTAGTGGTATGTGTGTGACTACGGTCCGCTTGAAAGATGTTAGGCGAGCATTTTGCACAAAAATACACCCTCGTTCGGACGAGAGATAAAATAGAGGTCCCGTGTGTGAGTGTTATCACGCACGTTAAAGATCCCTACATTGCTTGGAACAGCAAGGGTTCGGCAAAATTCCAAATTTTCCTGTTATAAAAAACTCGCTTACTGGCCAATATAGTACTTTCGGGTGGAGCATTGGAAAATCACATGTAGGGGTATCGATTTTCTGCTTGACTATCGTGGTTTTTCCCAACTACCTGTCGTCAATCGCAAACACATTTTAGTATCAATTATCCATTCTCGTCGCTAGACAGATATGATTGTATTACGATTTTAGCATGACACCTGTAAATCGTCCTAAACCGGTATGTGGTCGCTTTAGTATAAACTAGGGCTGGCAAAATTCGAAAAAGTTATATTCGATTAATCGAATTTTGCAGTATTCGCAAACCGATTAAACCGATTAATCGATTTTCTATTGAATATTCGGCTAATCGAACATTCGGTTAATCGAATATTCGATTAATCGATTATTCGATTAACTGATTAATGGAATAATCGGTTAATCGAATATTCGATTAACCGATTATTCGATTGTTAACAAATTTTTTAGTTAACTAATTGGCTAGTTCATTAATCGGTTAGTCAGTCAATCGTATGGTTGTCTAGATATTCTATTAATCGACTACCCGTTTAATCGACTAATCAACTAGTCAAACAAATTATTTCTAACCAAATAATCGTTTGTCTGATTAATTCACTATCGTGCGGGGTAGTCAATTACAAAATCCATCAAGTCGTGTTTCATTTCATTTTCAAGTATCCTCCATCCAATAACAAGATCTTGTCCTGAACTTGTACTATGTATGGTTGTATTTTTGTTTTCCCTCACATTATAGCTTGCACACATAGGAAAAAGAGACCTTGGGCTCTATATACGTAATAGAAATAATACGGTTGTAATTTAGTTAGGTATTATAAGTTCAAGTTAGAAACAAACTTACAAAATCATTTTAAAATTATGAACTTGCAGTTTAATAAGCAACAACTAAATTATAAACTATAATAGTGGACCCACTCAGGTAATCGGAAATCGAACAGCTATTAATACAGGCGTTTCCTTACTATATTATTGTACACTTACGTAGGTAGTTGATTTTAATCTATTAGGTAATCAAACTGAATTATATATACGTCACGGATCATGTTAGTCAATTAACATAATAAAAAATTATTCTTCCAATTGATTCAAGTCAGTTAATCAAATAACAGTGATTATAGGTGTTGTTGGATGTATTTCTAATTTATTTGACAAAAATATATCGTTTGTAATTTTGTGTACAGGTCCGGTTCCTGTACACAGGTCAGAGCATGCTTAAGTTTTATTTTACAACATGTTTGTACTGTTATATTTTTAATTTTACTAGAACTTTCGTTCTGTAAGGACTTGCCTCTTAATAGAAATAAAAACATACCATTTTTCTTTTAACTGTACTTTATTTACCCATAATTTTTAATAGGTGTGTCCTATTGGTCGACTAATCGAATATTCGATTAATCGATTATTCGAATATTCGATTAATCGATTATTCTAATATTCGATTAATCTAATAATCGATTTGTTAATTTTTAAAAACCGCGATTTTCGATTAATCGATTAATGGAATAATCGAATAATCGAATTTTATTGCCAGCACTAGTATAAACCAAATAAGCATACTTTTCAGTGTTCTATATACTTCTTAATTACGGTTACAATATCTATGTCTGATGTCGATATCGTATTTACCATACTTTGCTGTGAGTGTTTTCGTTGGGTATAACAAACATAGTACATTTAAATCTGCTTTCTTTTAAATTGACGATAGTCAACAACGCTTAAAAATACTACTGAAATAAAGTTTTACGCCAATATTTATGTTAAAGACAATTAAAATAGCAAATTCCGAGAGGTTTTATTATTTTCTCTTTTCAGTATTTACACTGAAACTTTATTTGCACTATACTGTAACAATCAAAAAGCACAAAAGTAAGGAATGTATAAACAAACGGCTAATTTTTAAATAATTATACAACCGGGATTGCGTAATACTCATTTTCACCCTAAATAAAACCAAAATTTTAATTTAATTCTGTAACGTGAACCGAATAAAAGGCTTCTATTGTACTATTGTTCAAAGCATAACAAACCCTTAAACCAAAATTATTCTAATGCAAATATAATAATTACATCATCAAGTCAAGAGGTCTACTCTTAAAATCGCACCCCTGTTATAACGCAGAATAAATTCTTGATTAGAGCATGTATAATAAACTGCGAATGGCATCAAGTGGACAGACAGCGTGATATAAAGGAGACAATAGACTAATAAATTGACTGCTTTGTTATCAGCTTTTATTTATATATTACGTTCTTACAGGTTTGGTTCAAGAATAGACGTGCAAAATGGAGAAAGCAAAAGCGGGAGGAGCAAGAGCGTATTAGAAAAATTCAGGAAGAAGAGGTTTGTAGGGCCGTTGAGCAGCCGAGATTACTTGCGCCAGCACATTATAGTGAGGATGATTCGTCTGATTTAGAAGTAGCGTAGGTTATGATATTGTATTAAAATTATATTCTAGTCATATGTTAATAACTTATTTATATAATATGTATGATAATTTTAGGTTATTGTTATGAATCGTCAAGTAATAATTGACATTATTGAACAATTTTCCTCAATTCAAAAGCTATACGTTTTCATTTTTTATTTTTGTTTAATAAAAGCTATTCTAGATGTCATGAAATGTTTGTTTTTCATATTCTCATATTGTAACAGAAGATTAATTGCGTTAAGAGACCCACTGCATTATTACTGAATAAATCGTGATAATATTTACAATAGTACGGACACTGCCTTCGAGAGGTTTATAATTTATACTAAGCCAATTTTTTAAATACAATATATATTAACATAAGAACAAAAGAAAATATAAACTAAATATAATATCAGTAGAGTAAAATCAGGTCTTCCACTACCACATTTCCTCCAGAATCCCACATTTCCTCCCAAATTTACATGTAAATCCCCATAAGGAGGAAATGTGGTGGAGTCACATTTCCTCCAGAATCCCACATTTCCTCACACATCTGCACCAAATAGTTTTCTTCGACTAACCATTTTTCATCTTTCGAGATAAATGAGCATCCTCATTTGCTCCCACATCTGAACCAAATAGTTTTCTTTGTCTAGCCATTGCATCTTTCGAGATAAACCTATCTTGTTTGGTATCAATCAATATTAGAATTTTCTCAGCTACCCGAATCTCTAGGAATTTTTAAGATATCATCACCCCAAGGAGCTACCTCATTTTAAGATTTCTTACCTGTAGCGACTTTTGAGCGTTCTTATAATTTTTAGTCATGCGATACATCTTGTTAGCTTAGAATTTTACGCACAACCCGAATCTGCAAACAGATTTAAAATCGGACCACGCCCTGCAAAGTTATACCCCTTTAAAGTCCTGATCTTCTAAATTTTGCTCTTTGCTTCCAAAACTAACAAATACTTTTCTTCGTCTAACCAATGCATCTTTTGAGATAAACCTATCTTGTTTGGTATCAATTAATATTAGAATTTTCTCAGCTACCCGAATCTCTAGAAATTTTTCAGATATCATCACCCCCAAGGGAGCTACCCCAATTTTAAGATTTCTTACCTGTAGCGACTTTTGAGCATTCTTATAATTTTTTTATACATGCGATACATTAAATTAGCTTAGAATTTTATGTACAATCCGAATCTGCAAACTGATTTGAAATCGGGCCATCCCTTACAAAGTTACACTTTAAGCTCTCAAACCTCTAAATTTTGCTCTTTGCTTTATAAGCAAAACTAACAAATACTTTTCTTTGTCTAGCCAATGCATCTTTCGAGATAAACCTATCTTGTTTGGTATCAATCAATATTAAAATTGTCTCAGCTACCCGAATCTCTAAGAATTTTTCAGATATCATCACCCCCAAGGGAGCTACCCCAATTTTAAGATTTCTTACCTGTAGCGACTTTTGAGCATTCTTATAATTTTTTTTATACATGCGATACATTAAATTAGCTTAGAATTTTATGTACAATCCGAATCTGCAAACAGATTTGAAATCGGATCACGCCCTGCAAAGTTACCCTTTAAAGCCCCCAAACCTCTTTAAATTGTTTTGCTCGTCTATGACATATGCTTAAACCAAACATCTCCAAAATCAAAAACCGTGGAGATTTTAGAAATGAGTTCTTTATAAGCCATAAGTGCTTAATATTTAAAATCATTTTTCAAACAGTAATGTGCTTTTTCAGAATGTCGCAAAACCCATGACTTAAAATTTTTCTGGTTTTAACATAATTACATGTACAATGCTAAATTGTTGGAAAATACATAGACAAGGACAAACTAATGGCTTTACAAGTATGTGACGTATAGTGAAAGTAGCGTAGAGGACAAACTAATTGCTTTACAATTATGTGACGTAAAGTGAAAGTAGCCTTTCTTTTTATTAATTAGCAGCTATGTGATTTGAAAAATACAATAGATATGCTCAATGCCACCCATTAAAATCAACGCATCATTGCTGGAAGGTTTATTAATCATACAATGAGCGCTCTATTTTGGCCTTGATTGGGGAAAATACAAACCGGTTGTAGAAATTGTTTTGTGAACCTTAGAATTTTGGTGTTGAAAATATCTCCCACGCACTGTTGCGTAGCTGGATGCCCACCCCTTTTGGGAATATATGCTCGTTATAGGTTGTAGCACCCGTGGTTTTACTTAACTACACTTCGTGAGATCTCATTAATCTTTTTTTAATCGTGTCCTTCTCGCGTACAATACAGTAGGACTTAGCCTTACTACCTACAAATTCTAACACCAAGTCACCGTTAAACTCGTCTTTAAATTTTCCCCACAACTTTTTGTTAACATGCGGTATATTGTGTTTATTATTTCCGCGTACACCACTTTAAACCTAAAAATAAAAACAGGATAGTTTAATACGTCTATTAATAATTTATGGTAATGTTGGCGATACAAATATGTAAAAACAAACTTTATCAAGAAAAATATAATGTTTTAATAGAATACATACATGTATTGATAACATCTATAAACCGCTGTGGTAACCAGAGTCTGGCGAATCTGGGATATCCAAATCTCTAAACATTTGCGCAAGCGATTGCCTTGCAGTTGCATCTTTTAAGTACTAATGGAGAAACATTTAATAAGTTCCAACACTGTCAAGTAATTTAAATTGCTGCAATCATTTGACAGAGAAATACTGGCACTGCTCTCCCCTCTAATAACGTTTGAACCCTTTTTCCTCCGTCGTATTTCCACATACTTTTTATATCACCAACAAATTTTTCGTAAAATTCTGGAAAGTTTCTACACCTTAACTCTACCATTTTAAAACAGATCAATTCTCGCAAATTTAATAGCTTGATGCACTCGTACGCAGGTAGCACAATAACATTCCCATCTTTCGTAATCTCCATATTATATAAATTCTCTTTTCAAAATTGTTCAAAACCATATACTTCTATTAAAGGCTGTGCTCAGCTGCAATTTGAAATCTTGATCCAATTGTATCTCAACAACATCGATTCCAGTAGTCAAACCATTTAATCTGACTTGTTTTGAGTCTTGAGCAAATTGGCGAATTTGAAATTCTACTTGAAAAGTACACAATTTCTTCCAATCGAAGTAAGAGAATGTTATCGTAGAATCAGCACACATACCACTACAGCAAATCACTTGGATGGCAGGTTGAAGACCACCATATAAATCAAAACCAACTTCTAATATATGGTGGTGATAATTTGGAGGAAATTCGCCTAACCTATAGGTTGACTTACCAACTAGTTGGTTGATATTTAATTGTGGTACTCGCACATCACTTGTAACGTCAACACAAGAAAAATCCATCTTTAATTTATAATTTTAATCAAACTCGACGATACTTTGACGACTAATGCACTGGAACATGGCTCTCGCCTTTTATGCCGATGGTCGAGCGTGCGCAGCTCCTTATTATATTAGTTGGCGTTATATGCAAGTCTTGACTGGAAAAGTGACGTCTATAATTGTTTTATAGTGGGTTTTACCTGTATGTATTTAACCACCAACGCCATTTTAGAATTATTAAACAAAATTACTCTTAGCAGTATTTTTAATATACCATCGTGTAAGATTTCAATTATTATTGTGTTTTTCCTCAGGTTCTCAAATCCCTCGGAAATTTTTTCAAATCGAATGACCCCTTACTGATTTGCAGAATAACCTTTTGCAAGCACTGTATATAATTCATCTTTAATCTATTTCTAAACCGTATCGCTCTGTCTTTTGAGATAAACCCCTGGTGTGTCCCACAATCGACTTCCTTTCCACCCCAAACACGTTGACACTGATGTTGTTTAATTCCTCGAACCGGGGTATATCCTTTATGGATATCGGGAACTGCAGTCCTGTCAAATTGAGAATGGTGCTGTAATGGGGGTAGCTACCGACCCTTTGCGGATTGTGAGCACTGGGTAGAGCGCAGCTATCACGCACCAGGCAAAGCATGCGTTGTCGTCATTTTGTATATTAATAACAGCTCTGGTGTTTCGAACCCATTTGGGGAGCTCGATGTATGAGGATCCACGCAAAGGGTTGTACTTGTTTACATTAATCTCCAAGTACAACGCCTGTTTCAGAGTCCATCCTAAAATTTAAAAATTAGAAAAATAAATTATTGTAGAAACTAACCAGAATCTCGTTCTTGGAACTCCTCTGACTTAGCTGACATCCTCTCCACAAAGGAATTGTAGATCTCCCTAGGTTACTGGAGAGGTGAGCACAACATTTCGAGTGTTGAAAGATTTAACATCCTCTACACTGTCCATCTTGGTGTAGCCACTAATTAGGTAGTTTACTTTTAAATTAGGAGAAACCCAGCGTCGTTTAACCTTGAGTAACATTTCATACCAGTCTATTCACGTCGGTGAAAATCAATTAACTTCTTGCTTACCGCTACATCTATAATTATCGGATGTATCAAACGAGAACAAAGTTAGACGGGGTAAATATTTATACATATTTTTCGAAATTGTGAAATTGGAATAGTCTGCATTTGCATTTTGATAAGTAAACATCGTAATAAAATGAGCGGGGAAAGAATTATATCCTTAGATGCTATAAAATTTTAGAAGAAGTTGTCAAGGAGATGAAAACAAGTTTATCAAACAATTCAACTAGCCAACATTTGAATGGTATGTCTAATGAATCTCTGGTAAATACTAAAATAGTGCAAGATAAACCACACATGATAATGTTGATGCGAAAGATCAGAACATAGACTCCAAGTCAGACGTTCCTGACAGAAAAGAAAGAGACAACTTAAATCGTATACTACAGAGGATTTAAATAAAGCCCTTGACGAAATAAACAAAGGATGGATTACTGGTTCAGAAGCATCCGAAATCTACAATGTTCCAAAAGCTACACTCTATACGAAACTCAGATCAAACGAAAATCGTGTGCAAAATTTGGATATGTATACTACACATTTGCCAATTAAAAGGAGGAAAAGTGACTTTTGTGTGTGTGTGTGTGTATTAGTTTTAATGAATAAAAATATATTTCTATGTGAAGTGTACATGTTAAGTATTTGAATTGTAATATAAATATTGTTTCAAACGTTTTGGTTTTATTTATATATAATGGTATTGTTAGGATACAATTACTCGGAAGCAGTAGCAGAATTTTGGTTTATGTAATATCATAGAAGTTGAAAAAAACAAAAACTAAAAGGTATGTTTGAAACACGTAGTTGTAGTCATTTCTATTAAAATTAAATGTAGCGCTCTTTGTTATAATTCTATTCATAATTACTTAGATACCCATTTCAGTTACGTGAACATTTGAAAATTAAACAATACCAATGTATGCTTTATATTTTAAAACATAAACAAGCTAATATATACAAAATAATTTCTAAATTCACATCATTCATTTCTTATGATAACGTTGTGGTGGTTAAATTGTTATTTTAAAACTTACAATTTAGTATATATTCCATTTGAATATCTGCCAACAGTTTTATAAACCCCATCTCCTCGATTATTTCCATAAAATCATCCAGATCCTCGGGCATTGATAACACTGCAGTACAGTGCTGTATTGCTTCCTCGTATGACTGAGACATAAGACATTTTCTCCTTCTATCGAAAAGCGTTGCCCACATTCTGCTTTTTACTCGTAGAGCATTGCGAAATCTTCGAATAACCTCCAAAGTCTTTATACATATTTGTTATATTGTCTCTTTAAACCGTACAATCAACAAATAATAACTTCTACGCGAACAGTCCTTTTATATGGGCTACTCCTATTCGGATATGTACCGATTGCATCCGATTTGTGTGCACGCACGAAGCAACCGGTATGGAATGTATTCTATGAACAAAATCATTACATTTCTTAAGAAAATGCTAAGGACTTTAAAAATAATTATAACTCTTGTTAGACCTCTAGCCTCCGGATAAACGTTATTATTTTAGGTTGTGTCACTGTTTTCTGAATCAACTTCCTACACACTTTTCCTAAACTATGCGTATCAATTGGGGGTTATACTTTACTCCATAACCGACTTGTATATATTTTCGTATTCGTCTCTAGCTAACACGTCCGTATAATAAAGATGTACAGGCTCGTCGTCAACTGGTAACTTAATCTTTTAAAAAACCCAGCCTTTGTTTTCAAGTTTAACCCTTGTTGTACGTGTAAGGATTCTTTCCGCTATTCCTTGTGACTAGGAATCGGTAATTTTGCAAGGGATCAATCAATTGTTTGTGCACCTCTTCGATTTGTAGAGATGTAGCGTCTCCCTTTTTGTATACCGCAAAGTTCTTTCGTACAGAATCCTGCATAAAATGAAGCTTACGTTTATTTACAATAAAATTGTTAACGTTCGTCATCATCGGACTCAGGATGGGAACTAACTTTTTTTGAATAATGTTAAATATTTATATACTCGTCGAAATTCTTCCTATATCGACCATTATCCAAATCAAAATCTTTCACAACAGTTATAAAATTATGTTTTGAGTCACCCCAACACTGTAAACACATTTCTTTAAATTTCGGATATGTCATGTCACCACTTATATGATCCGAAAAGATATGTCCGAGATTGGTTTCATCCTGTTTCCATAATGCGATTACATTGGCGTTATCTCTGAGTCTATGTTTTAAGGCACTAGCGTAAGTCTGACATAGATAAAACGAATCTATTGCTTTATGTCGACCGAACGAGAAAAACTGAGTGATTTTACTTTGCTCGTTTGCAGGTATATCATCGAAAACCATAATTGAATCTTCTTTGGTATCTCCGGGTTCGATCAAATCATCGTAATTTTCAAACTCATAGTAACCAATTTCTTCTTTTAATGGTGTAAAACGTTTCTTAACAATTCGTATTTCGGTGATACAAACTCTTCGAAAATACATAGACATTTTGAAATCTAAGACCGTTCTCGTGCAAGATCAGAGATATTAAAGCGTTGGTCTTCCCACAACTCGATGGTCCCACGAATATAGCTCGTATGTTAGACGGGAACAAAGGACCATGTTTACCATCCTCTTTGCATTAGCAATAGCAAAGTTATCATAATTCTGTATAGGTATTTTAACTTCTGGTATAACATCTCTGGATGCATCGTTGGAATTATGTAATTTCTTCACGTTCTGCAACCTTTTAACATATCTGCATAACGTTGTTCTAGGTATATTATATTTTTTACTAGCAGCGTAGAAACTCGAGCCATCCAGGATATCCTCTGCAGCTTTTGTAATAGATTGTTTGGAGCACCACTGATTGCTTGAATGCGACATCTTTCGAAAAATGTCTTACTATAACTAAGCTCAACCCAAAACTACTTCCTTATATACCAAATTTAATCTCCCTGCTCACATAACCACATGACCATATGACCATATGACCATATGACCACATGACCACATGACCACATGACCATATGACCATATGACCACATGACCACATGTCCATATGACCATATGACCACATGACCACATGACCACATGACCACATGACCATATGACCACATGACCACATGACCATATGACCACATGGCCACATGACCACATGACCATATGACCGCATGACCATATGACCTAATTGCTTTTTAATGAGTTTTCTCATTAAAAACCCATTAGCACTAATTGCCTTTTAATGAGTTTTCTCATTAAAAACCCATTATCACTAATTGCTTTTTAATGAGTTTTTCCATTAAAAACTAAGTGTGGACCTAGGTTAGATAAAAGGAAAAATTAGGTTGGTCAGCGCCGCGGCATGACTAACCTACTAATTTTTCCTTTTATCTAACCTAGGTCCACACTTTCCTTTAATATCTCTGATCTTGCACGAGAACGGTCTTAGATTTCAAAATGTCTATGTATTTTCGAAGAGTTTGTATCAACCGAAATACGAATTGTTAAGAAACGTTTTTACACCATTAAAAGAAGAAATTGGTTACTATGAGTTTGAAAATTACGATGATTTGATCGAACCCGGAGATACCAAAGAAGATTCAATTATGGTTTTCGATGATATACCTGCAAACGAGCAAAGTAAAATCACTCAGTTTTTCTCGTTCGGTCGACATAAAGCAATAGATTCGTTTTATCTATGTCAGACTTACGCTAGTGCCTTAAAACATAGACTCAGAGATAACGCCAATGTAATCGCATTATGGAAACAGGATGAAACCAATCTCGGACATATCTTTTCGGATCATATAAGTGGTGACATGACATATCCGAAATTTAAAGAAATGTGTTTACAGTGTTGGGGTGACTCAAAACATAATTTTATAACTGTTGTGAAAGATTTTGATTTGGATAATGGTCGATATAGGAAGAATTTCGACGAGTATATAAATATTTAACATTATTCAAAAAAAAGTTAGTTCCCATCCTGAGTCCGATGATGACGAACGTTAACAATTTTATTGTAAATAAACGTAAGCTTCATTTTATGCAGGATTCTGTACGAAAGAACTTTGCGATATACAAAAAGGGAGACGCTACATCTCTACAAATCGAAGAGGTGCACAAACAATTGATTGATCCCTTGCAAAATTACCGATTCCTAGTCACAAGGAATAGCGGAAAGAATCCTTACACGTACAACAAGAGTTAAACTTGAAAACAAAGGCTAGGTTTTTTTAAAAAGATTAAGTTACCAGTTGACGACGAGCCTGTACATCTTTATTATACGGACGTGTTAGCTAGAGACGAATACGAAAATATATACAAGTCGGTTATGGAGTAAAGTATAACCCCAATTGATACGCATAGTTTAGGAAAAGTGTGTAGGAAATTGATTCAGAAAACAGTGACACAACCTAAAATAATAACGTTTATCCGGAGGCTAGAGGTCTAACAAGAGTTATAATTATTTTAAAGTCCTTAGCATTTTCTTAAGAAATGTAATGATTTTGTTCATAGAATACATTCCATACCGGTTGCGTCGTGCGTGCACACAAATCGGGTGCAATCGGTACATATCCGAATAGGAGTAGCTCATATAAAAGGACTGTTCGCGTAGAAGTTATTATTTGTTGATTGTACGGTTTAAAGAGACAATATAACAAATATGTATAAAGACTTTGGAGAGGTTATTCGAAGATTTCGCAATGCTCTACGAGTAAAAAAGCAGAATGTGGGCAACGCTTTTCGATAGAAGGAGAAAAATGTCTTATGTCTCAGTCATACGAGGAAGCAATACAGCACTGTACTGCAGTGTTATCAATGCCCGAGGATCTGGATGATTTTATGGAAATAATCGAGGAGATGGGGTTTATAAAACTGTTGGCAGATATTCAAATGGAATATATACTAAATTGTAAGTTTTAAAATAACAATTTAACCACCACAACGTTATCATAAGAAATGAATGATGTGAATTTAGAAATTATTTTTGTATATATTAGCTTGTTTATGTTTTAAAATATAAAGCATACATTGGTATTGTTTAATTTTTCAAATGTTCACGTAACTGAAATGGGTATCTAAGTAATTATGAATAGAATTATAACAAAGAGCGCTACATTTAATTTTAATAGAAATGACTACAACTACGTGTTTCAAACATACCTTTTAGTTTTTTGTTTTTTTTCAACTTCTATGATATTACATAAACCAAAATTCTGCTACTGCTTCCGAGTAATTGTATCCTAACAATACCATTATATATAAATAAAACCAAAACGTTTGAAACAATATTTATATTACAATTCAAATACTTAACATGTACACTTCACATAGAAATATATTTTTATTCATTAAAACTAATACACACACACACACACACACAAAAGTCACTTTTTCCTCCTTTTAATTGGCAAATGTGTAGTATACATATCCAAATTTTGCACACGATTTTCGTTTGATCTGAGTTTCGTATAGAGTGTAGCTTTTGGAACATTGTAGATTTCGGATGCTTCTGAACCAGTAATCCATCCTTTGTTTATTTCGTCAAGGGCTTTATTTAAATCCTCTTTAGTATACGATTTAAGTTGTCTCTTTCTTTTTCTGTCAGAAACGTCTGACTTGGAGTCTATGTTCTGATCTTTCGCATCAACATTATCATGTGTAGGTTTATCTTGCACTATTTTAGTATTTACCAGAGATTCATTAGACATACCATTCAAATGTTGGCTAGTTGAATTGTTTGATAAACTTGTTTTCATCTCCTTGACAACTTCTTCTAAAATTTTATAGCATCTAAGGATATAATTCTTTCCCCGCTCATTTTTATTACGATGTTTACTTATCAAAATGCAAATGCAGACTATTCCAATTTCACAATTTCGAAAAATATGTATAAATATTTACCCCCGTCTAACTTTGTTCTCGTTTGATACATCCGATAATTATAGATGTAGCGCGTAAGCAAGAAGTTAATTGATTTTCACCGACGTGAATAGACTGGTATGAAATGTTACTCAAGGTTAAACGACGCTGGGTTTCTCCTAATTTAAAAGTAAACTACCTAATTAGTGGCTACACCAAGATGGACAGTGTAGAGGATGTTAAATCTTTCAACACTCGAAATGTTGTGCTCACCTCCTCCAGTAACCTAGGGGAGATCTACAATTCCTTTGTGGAGAGGATGTCAGCTAAGTCAGAGGAGTTCCAAGAACGAGATTCTGGTTAGTTTCTACAATAATTTATTTTTTCTAATTTTTTAAATTTTAGGATGGACTCTGAAACAGGCGTTGTACTTGGAGATTAATGTAAACAAGTACAACCCTTTGCATGGATCCTCATACATCGAGCTCCCCAAATGGGTTCGAAACACCAGAGCTGTTATTAATATACAAAATGACGACAACGCATGCTTTGCCTGGTGCGTGATAGCTGCGCTCTACCCCAGTGCTCACAATCCGCAAAGGGTCGGTAGTTACCCCCATTACAGCACCATTCTCAATTTGACAGGACTGCAGTTCCCGATATCCATAAAGGATATACCCCGGTTCGAGGAATTAAACAACATCAGTGTCAACGTGTTTGGGGTGGAAAGGAAGTCGATTGTGGGACACACCAGGGGTTTATCTCAAAAGACAGAGCGATACGGTTTAGAAATAGATTAAAGATGAATTATATACAGTGCTTGCAAAAGGTTATTCTGCAAATCAGTAAGGGTCATTCGATTTGAAAAAATTTCCGAGGGATTTGAGAACCTGAGGAAAACACAATAATAATTGAAATCTTACACGATGGTATATTAAAATACTGCTAAGAGTAATTTTGTTTAATAATTCTAAAATGGCGTTGGTGGTTAAATACATACAGGTAAAACCCACTATAAAACAATTATAGACGTCACTTTTCCAGTCAAGACTTGCATATAACGCCAACTAATATAATAAGGAGCTGCGCACGCTCGACCATCGGCATAAAAGGCGAGAGCCATGTTCCAGTGCATTAGTCGTCAAAGTATCGTCGAGTTTGATTAAAATTATAAATTAAAGATGGATTTTTCTTGTGTTGACGTTACAAGTGATGTGCGAGTACCACAATTAAATATCAACCAACTAGTTGGTAAGTCAACCTATAGGTTAGGCGAATTTCCTCCAAATTATCACCACCATATATTAGAAGTTGGTTTTGATTTATATGGTGGTCTTCAACCTGCCATCCAAGTGATTTGCTGTAGTGGTATGTGTGCTGATTCTACGATAACATTCTCTTACTTCGATTGGAAGAAATTGTGTACTTTTCAAGTAGAATTTCAAATTCGCCAATTTGCTCAAGACTCAAAACAAGTCAGATTAAATGGTTTGACTACTGGAATCGATGTTGTTGAGATACAATTGGATCAAGATTTCAAATTGCAGCTGAGCACAGCCTTTAATAGAAGTATATGGTTTTTGAACAATTTTGAAAAAGAGAATTTATATAATATGGAGATTACGAAAGATGGGAATGTTATTGTGCTACCTGCGTACGAGTGCATCAAGCTATTAAATTTGCGAGAATTGATCTGTTTTAAAATGGTCGAGTTAAGGTGTAGAAACTTTCCAGAATTTTACGAAAATTTGTTGGTGATATAAAAAGTATGTGGAAATACGACGGAGGAAGAAAGGGTTCAAACGTTATTAGAGGGAGAGCAGTGCCAGTATTTCTCTGTCAATGATTGCAGCAATTTAAATTACTTGACAGTGTTGGAACTTATTAAATGTTTCTCCATTCAGTACTTAAAAGATGCAACTGCAAGGCAATCGCTTGCGCAAATGTTTAGAGATTTGGATATCACCAGATTCGCCAGACTCTGGTTACCACAGCGGTTTATAGATGTTATCAATACATGTATGTATTCTATTAAAACATTATATTTTCTTGATAAAGTTTGTTTTTACATATTTGTATCGCCAACATTACCATAAATTATTAATAGACGTATTAAACTATCCTGTTTTTATTTTTAGGTTTAAAGTGGTGTACGCGGAAATAATAAACACAATATACCGCATGTTAACAAAAAGTTGTGGGGAAATTTAAAGACGAGTTTAACGGTGACTTGGTGTTAGAATTTGTAGGTAGTAAGGCTAAGTCCTACTGTATTGTACGCGAGAAGGACACGATTAAAAAAAGATTAATGAGATCTCACGAAGTGTAGTTAAGTAAAACCACGGGTGCTACAACCTATAACGAGCATATATTCCCAAAAGGTGGGCATCCAGCTACGCAACAGTGCGTGGGAGATATTTTCAACACCAAAATTCTAAGGTTCACAAAACAATTTCTACAACCGGTTTGTATTTTCCAATCAAGGCCAAAATAGAGCGCTCATTGTATGATTAATAAACCTTCCAGCAATGATGCGTTGATTTTAATGGGTGGCATTGAGCATATCTATTGTATTTTCAAATCACATAGCTGCTAATTAATAAAGAAAGGCTACTTTCACTTTACGTCACATAATTGTAAAGCAATTAGTTTGTCCTCTACGCTACTTTCACTATACGTCACATACTTGTAAAGCCATTAGTTTGTCCTTGTTATGTATTTTCCAACAATTTAGCATTGTACATGTAATTATGTTAAAACCAGAAAATTTTAAGTCATGGGTTTTGCGACATTCTGAAAAAGCAATTACTGTTTGAAAAAATGATTTTAAATATTAAGCACTTATGGCTTATAAAGAACTCATTTCTAAAATCTCCACGGTTTTTGATTTTGGAGATGTTTGGTTTAAGCATATGTCATAGACGAGCAAAACAATTTAAAGAGGTTTGGGGGCTTTAAAGGGTAACTTTGCAGGGCGTGATCCGATTTCAAATCTGTTTGCAGATTCGGATTGTACATAAAATTCTAAGCTAATTTAATGTATCGCATGTATAAAAAATTATAAGAATGCTCAAAAGTCGCTACAGGTAAGAAATCTTAAAATTGGGGTAGCTCCTTGGGGTGATGATATCTGAAAAATTTTAGAGATTCGGGTAGCTGAGACAATTTTAATATTGATTGATACCAAACAAGATAGGTTTATCTCGAAAGATGCTTGGTAGACAAAGAAAAGTATTTGTTAGTTTTGCTTATAAAGCAAAGAGCAAAATTTAGAGGTTTGAGAGCTTAAAGTGTAACTTTGTAAGGGATGGCCTGATTTCAAATCAGTTTGCAGATTCGGATTGTACATAAAATTCTAAGCTAATTTAATGTATCGCATGTATAAAAATTATAAGAATGCTCAAAAGTCGCTACAGGTAAGAAATCTTAAAATTGGGGTAGCTCCCTTGGGGGTGATGATATCTGAAAAATTTCTAGAGATTCGGGTAGCTGAGAAAATTCTAATATTAATTGATACCAAACAAGATAGGTTTATCTCAAAAGATGCATTGGTTAGACGAAGAAAAGTATTTGTTAGTTTTGGAAGCAAAGAGCAAAATTTAGAAGATCAGGACTTTAAAGGGGTATAACTTTGCAGGGCGTGGTCCGATTTTAAATCTGTTTGCAGATTCGGGTTGTGCGTAAAATTCTAAGCTAACAAGATGTATCGCATGACTAAAAAAATTATAAGAACGCTCAAAAGTCGCTACAGGTAAGAAATCTTAAAATGAGGGTAGCTCCCTTGGGGGTGATGATATCTTAAAAATTCCTAGAGATTCGGGTAGCTGAGAAAATTCTAATATTGATTGATACCAAACAAGATAGGTTTATCTCGAAAGATGCAATGGCTAGACAAAGAAAACTATTTGGTTCAGATGTGGGAGCAAATGAGGATGCTCATTTATCTCGAAAGATGAAAAATGGTTAGTCGAAGAAAACTATTTGGTGCAGATGAAAATATTCTGGAGAATGACTCCACCACATTTCCTCCAGGGATTTACATGTAAATTTGGGAGGAAATGTGATTCTGGAGGAAATGTGGTAGTGGAAGACCTGATTTTACTCTACTAATATCTAGTAATTGAAAAATAATATAATAGATACATATTACCGTGAAGTTTATCTGGAAAACAAGTGCTGGATCACTAATTCGAACCCTACTGTTAGGCCGACATAATGCTCTGAAGTTTACTCTCGATTGAAGCCTAAAATTAATTCGAGCCCCACAAATTGGGCGTCATTATGTTCTGTAGCTTTCCTGGAAAACAACACTCCTTTAACTTATTTCAATACCTATTTTTATCCTCGGAAGAAGCTCTTCCTTTTGGACATAAAATACTCCCAGCTTTTTCCTATAATAAAAGAAACTTAACTTCATCAGCGAAGTTCGCCATGGCTGCTCTACAGTTCCCTATAAAATCCTGCCCTACTTTTTTGTAAAAGAAACTCGACTACAAGAAAAAACCATCACAATTTATTTACACAGAAAATCTCACAGCAAACTTTTTCGTTTATTATTATTACAGTATACATTTATTGATTACATATATCCACTTCGATTCCTAATTCATTTTTATCAAATATTTCTATATACAATGTTATTCCTCTGACAAAATGAATTATTCAAAGTAACTGGGCTTAACCCCACACCTTACTTTAAATCCCTGGTATAATAAGAGCTCATAGTAAACCTTTTTGTACTTGTGCTTTCCTTTATTTTGCACTGAAAAACACCTCAAACCCATTCACCTTTTACATAAGCAGTTGATACACAATTATTGTACAATACAAAATTTCGACCTCAACATATTCTACATAATTCATTAAAAATATTAAAAACTCAATTTCTCTGTCCAGAGAATTCACCAAAATATACACCCAAAAGCACAGAATGTCATAACACCACAAAAATAAATGTTTTTGCAAAAAAAATCAGTTACCTGGAATGTAGCCCAAACAGGTATCTGCCATTAAATCATCGCAGACGTTACTCCTCCTCACGACTGCACGTACCGGAATCACCCCAAGTTGACTCCCACCATTTGGGACAGTAATCATCTATCCAAAATTTTATTCCTCCAATCTACTGTAAGTCCAAATCCTCCATACATCAGCAAACGTTCCAATTACATCCACAATTCCATTTGAGTGCTCTACAAACACCAGCCACCAAAATAAGAAAGTAGTTTTTACTTACTATTCCGCATGCTTCGATTTTCAAAATATATTTAACACATTTAAAACATTTATTTCTACAGTACACCAACTTGTATACGTTGAAACAATTTTTATAAAATATCAAAACTCACTAGTCGCAACAAACCTTCCTGGTAAATTTCTACAACGGTCTACGATTCTCAAAACACTCTTCACCAAACAACATTCAACCGTCGTAGATTCTAAAAATCGTATCGTTTACTATCCACAATTCCGTTGAGGAACTGGCAACTGTAAGTCAACTGTCACAAAAGTCTAAGAATTTTGCATAGGTACTAAATAAACATTTTACCCCAAAAATCACATTAAAATTTTCAACGGCCATCGACTTCGTTGAATTTCCCTCATCGCTGATACAAACACGCCTCTCGTATGCACGTATATACAGTCACCTTGCTCCTTCTATATCCAAAAATGTTCTGTCTTCTATTTTGTACCTTTCCTATTTTCCATGCCAGTTACCCGTTTATCGTGTCCTTGTCTAACCCGTATTTTCTATCTCTATTCCCAAGTTCACAAGTATAATATTAATCTAACACATTTACTCTCTCTCGAGTATCGTTCATCTCCTTCCATCTGTGTATTTCTACCAACTATATCCGTCTCTCCTATCTTCATTATATTAGTCCTTATCCCCTTAGTATTTTCAAAGTCAATGGACACCTAAATTTCGTCTCATTTTAATACATGTTAAAATACGGCTTCTCTATCTAATATCGATCCATTTATACAACCTTTAACACCCTACCTTAAATACGTGTTATTCCGTCGTTTATAACGATCTTGAGAAATCCCTAAAATAAAATTTCTTTCCTCCTTCTTAAATAGTACCACAACATTTTCAATGTTCATTTTTAACTAGAAACAAATTGTTTGCTTGCACGTTCTTTCCTAGAAACTTTAGCCGTTTATAAGTTGTTTGTCGACCACACTTGCCTGTCTTACGTTACATCTTTACAAGGTTAATCAATATTAAAGCTTTCCACTATGCTAAAGTTATGTATACTTTATGCAATTAAGAAATTCACTCTCTTAAACTATTGATTTTTGCTATATACAGAAACTGGAACTTTCGTATTAATACACTTACTAGCGACTCCTTTATAAATACAAATCTTTTACCCTACACTTTATGAAATTACCCAATATTCGTAATTAATATTAATATGTATGTTACCACGACGCAAAAATTAACCTAAAGTTTAATGTACATTGTAAATTCTTATACTAAAGTTTATAAAACGTCTTAAATTCTTATTGATTTTTATATTCCTGCAATAAATAATTATCAGACCTATCTAACCTCTATCGTACCCTGTAAATCCACAACAATATATATATATATATATATATTGAGGTGATAAGAGGTCATGAGAGGTCATTGAAACCCAAATTCTACAAATATAATCCGGAAATATAAAAATGTTTGTAAATTCATGATTACGTCCTGTACAATATAAACGTACTTTTATTCATTGATGTACAAGCGAAAAATTCAATTGCGCATGTACAAATAATCACCCTGTATGTTATAAGCATATTGTAGATAAATAACTAGTAACCTAAGTTGTATATGTAAAAATAATTAATTGTAAAATATCGTAATACGCATCATTTTAAAATAAATAGAAAGCCATTTATTTTCACTTATTAATTATCAAGACATTTTAATAAAAATGCTTTTGATTTGCCGTAAATAGCACTAGCTTTACGCATTTAACTTAAGAAACTACAATCAACGTGTATTTTAAAACCCAATTTTAATAAATTTTGTGTACTAAAACACGAAAGCAAATATTTTCTATAAAATGCAACCCTTTTTGCATCAAAAGGGAATTAAAGTTTAAACTAATTACCCTGTGAATTGCAGAAATTTATTTTATATAAAAAATTTTCTAAAATATTAGGAATATAAATGGATGAGTCATTGGTTTTTAGAACTACGTAAATATCTAATTAATATTGTTTCAAAAAACGACCCAGAACACTAAAAATCCAGAAAATGTAGTAGAAATTGATACAAAATATTTATGATTTTCGCTTTCAGTGTTGGAGAGAAGCGATGCGACACATTAACCTTGGGTGTTAAACAAGGACAAACAGGGCGCGTCACGAATAGTTTGGACATCAATTTAAAATAAGAAGATATTTAACTACGAGGAACGTTTTTGTGGATTTTGCAAATACTACTTTTAGATTTATTTTTAACTAATATTGGAGTATTTGTATCTAGTTTAAGGTAGTCCTAATTTTTGTTTTTGTTAGGGATTTTTACAAGGCAAATTTGTGATCGGGGTTTGAAACACTCTGACCTTTTAATAGATTATCTGTCAAGGATTTTTTGGCCAAACAAACCTTACAAGCGTGGCAATAAACATAACCATAAAAAAAGGAAATTTAGTTCTGTAAATTTAAAAATAAGGTAAAGAACTTTTTTTTTATATAATAAGTGCTTCTTAGAAATTATTTTATGTTTGTTAATTACAAAAATTTTCAACTCGTTAAAGACGAAAATTAATTTAGTAAACTTAAAATAACCGTGTCCGTTGCTAATTTATTATCCGTTCGTCCAAATTCCATGTATACTGTTCAATAAAATTGTAAATTCATAATTAATAATACGCTGTTTAATACTTTTCAGCTCAAATCCCTTTTCCTTTATAAACGACAAGTTTATGATAAAATTTTAATAAGTTAATAATCTGTTTAGGTATTCGTGAGCGCGTTATACCTTCCGATAACGTATAATTGCGTTCTAGTGGGTTTTCCATCTAAAGATTCGTCGAAATAATATAACCTACTATTTCCCGGCAAAACCGTGTTTTCTGGTTTCAATCGCGTTTCAATAACGCAAACGTTTGCTTTTCGAGTTCGTGTTATTTTGAACGTCTTCTAGAACTTTGATTCTGTAGCTGGTACTTTGATGCACTTGTAAAACTACTCGTTCTGTTACTCCAAGAGCGATGCACGTTTCTCCTCTATCAAATGTGTAGGTTTTCTCTTAACTGGAGGCTAATTTGCTTGTTCTGTAGCCGATTATTCTTTGTTGTAGATCGACTGCTTTGGCATGTAAACCTCCGTTACAATTATGGTAGTAACATGACTGTTGCTGACTACCGCTTCGATGCTGTGACAATTCGCTTCCGAGGGCTGACCAGATAAGTATCCCGACACATGTATGTGACTGTTTTCTCTTTCGAACATACGCTGAGATAAACCAAATTTGAGGTTATGTACGCCACTATTGCTAAACCCAATTTGAAAATAGATACGCTAATGTTTATTCTGGTCAAATCCTTACTGGAAAAGTTCTTAAATTTAATGTTTGCTTTTAATTAACCATCCGCTTATACGAAAGTATCAGCATTACAAATATTTTTTGTGTTACTGATTAGATTTATAGCCAATGTTTCTTAAGGTATAACCCTTAGGAGAAAGGTTTCTAAATTTAATGTTTGCTTTTAATTAACCATCCGTTTATACGAAAGTATCAGCGTTATTTTGTTGTTACTGAGTTTTATTACATGTTAGCCGCGAATTGCGCACTTCGTGGATCCACTATCAAATGCGTCTTTTACAATATCACTAAAATTGAATACTTTTATTTGTCCAGGCGAATCAAGAAATTTTTTGTTGTTTTTATTTATTTTTAGTTGTTAATAGATAATCGTGGACGATGTGCTTAATTTTTTTTGTGCTTTATTTTTATTTTATTTTCGGTATATAGGTGAATTCCCCCACTCTCTGCGTTTGATAGCTAGCCTGGTACTTACGTTTGATCCGGCTACGTCATGGTTCATAGCAAGCGATGTTGTAAATAAATGGTTTGTGATATTGCTGTATTTTATTTCATTTTAAAAACTTCGTTAATTCCGTTTAGCTAGCCAGGCAAAGTTAAAGAAGAAGAACAATTTCAAGTTTCACAAATTGCTGTATCAGTGTCACACCACTCTTTGTAGCTCCACAACGTGCGGCCTTATCAAAGCAATATATATATATATATATATATATATATATATATATATATTTTATTATGTATATATATATATATATGTGTATATATATACATATATATTGCTATAATAAGGGGGTTATTTAGGAGTATAATGAGTCGTGTTTTGGTCGCGTAATACAAGAAAATAGTACTAGTAATTAGAAAACTGTATTTATTTAGCATAAAAAATACGTAAGTCGCATATTATGCAAAGACCAAACATTTAACACCCTGTATAAGGACCGCAATTAACTTTAATCAATACCAGTAAGCATGTCTTTCAATAATAAAAACATATTCAGCAGAGAAATAATTATACACGCAACTAAACTAGTTCTAAATCAAGAACCGTTCATAAATAGATACGCATGGAATAAGGTAAAACCTAGTAAATCAATACGCAATATCTATTAAAATTAAGCATGCGATAATGATAGAAGATAGTAATGCGCTCTGATAAAGAAACGCATATTTAAAAAGAAAAGAGTTTTAAACACAAGATATAAACGAAAATATGCTGATGTACGTCATTTATGCTACGTGGTTTTATTCATGAAATTCGTTCGATTCCCAAAAGCTTTATCTACACAAACAAGAGCCATAAGCTAAATTAAAGGCCAAGGTAAATTAAAATTTCCAGTAATAATACCAAATCAAGCGGTCAAAGATCGATAAATAATAGAAATATTAGAAGAATACGTGATCACAGAATCGTTCCATTAAAAATAAACTTATAAAATCGACGGGAATATCCAAAACAACCTGTGGTTGGCTGCAAATTTTGAACGACAGTTCAGATAAACCAAGGAATTTTAGATAGAGATAGGCTATATAACGCCCAGAGTTTGATAAGAGTCTCAGTTTCAATTAGTATGACGTAGAAGCTGAATCAGTGTTACTCAAAAATTTACGCGTCGAATAAATATTTAAATTAAATAATTAAAATTTGTGAAAATTGGTGTTATACAATATTTTAAAATAAATTATAGTGAAAATAGATGAAAAAAGTTTCGCCGTTTGCTGGAAAACGTGAGTAGACATTTTATTAATTAATTTAGGTTGCACCAAGCAAACTCTAAGTTTCGACAAGAAAATTTTAAGTTGCACCAAGCAAACTCTGAGTTACGTCTAAGTTACGACAAGCAAATCCTAAGTTACTCCAAGTTTATCTAAATAAAACACGCAGTAAATTTTGGAAACAAATTAATAATACTAAATGAAAATTATTGGTTCAAATTCACGTGAAGGAGCACAAAGCAGAGCATTGTTTTAACGAAACAACTCGATTGAAGGTAATCTAGGGGTGTTGATCCACAACACGTAGCAGCAGATCAAGTGGAAAACAAAGAAGGACACACCAGGAAAGCTACAGGTCAGGGCTATCTAGTATAAGGCATTTTTTCTTTTTTTTTATTTGAACATTGACTTATTTTCTATATTTTGTAAGGGGTCAACAAAAATATTTTATACGTAAAAATTGACGTAAAATGGGGAAAGATTTTGAACGTTCTAGATTTTCCAGTAATAGTGTCATTTTTTGTGGCTTTAAATTAAAGAAAAGGAGATACAATTTTGGGAATAAATAACCTAAATATTATTAATTGATTCAAGAGTTTATTTGTCATATTGCAAAACTGTGAAGTGTAGATATTATTTTCTTCTCATTATACAAATATTGATCGACTTTGTTTTGTCATTCTAAACAGGAAAAGTTTTAGGGAAAAGGGGTAAATTATTTAATTATCGTAACGTTGTGCACTCTGTGTGAATTAAACTGAGCCAGCCATGGCATAATTGAAATTAGAATATTAGAAAGACAGAGCGGTGGCGGACAGCAGAAAACTGGGCGCTTATTACATCGGCGTGCAGCGTTATCATAATCAAATAAATATAGCGCCCAACGTTGATGCACAAACAATAGAAAAAGCACTTCGTAATGTTAAAAAACGACGTGAGCTGTGCCTTCAACAAAATGGTGGGCACTTTAAACACCTTAGTAGTGGGGTAAGACCGGTCCTAATTCAAAACGTGTTCAGACGTATTTACCATATGTAAAATACACGTGCACCGTTTTGAATTAGGATCGACCTTATATACTTTCAATGTAAAATAGTTGTGAAAACATGAATTCTTATATACTTTCAAATGTAAAATACTTGTGGGCACGTTTTGAATTAGGATCGGCTTTATATTACTTTCAATGAAACATACTTCAAAACACACGTATGTTGAAAAATGTAAGTGCAGAGAAAATGTGTGTAGATGTTTTGAATTTGGTTTTCTAGCGAGAAGTTATAAAGTATGCCAGATGCAAAATATTGCATTCAAGTCAATTGTGTTTAATTAAAGTGGATTCTGATTTATGTTTTTTATTTATGTTTAGAGGCTGCAAATACACATGGGCCGGTTTCAATTCAAAATGTGTTCACTCTTGTGATAGGTTGAAAAGTGGGTTGGCAAAGTACGCAGATGGTGGTAATCTGCTATATAAGGAGATTGCTCCTTATATTAATTTAATTAGTCGAAGTTTACTGCATATATTTACATACAAACATATATATAATTGATATTCAGGGATTTAAATACAAGAAAAACGAGTTTATGTGCAAAGAAATTGCGGTTTTGGACTTGTTGTTAGGTGATGTTTGGCATCAAATTTTTAAACTGCCAATGCAGTCTAGTTGTTTGAGTCAATATCATATAAAACATAACGACCCTCTGCGAGATAAATCTTTCTCCACATTTCCACCCACGAGATAAACCTACCTTGTTTGGTATCAATCAATATTAGAATTTTCTAAGCTACCCAAATCTCTTTAAATTTTTCACATAGCACCATCCCCCAGAGAGCTACCCCCATTTTAAGATTTCTTACCTGTAGCGACTTTTGAGCGTTCTTATAAATTTTTTATACATGTAGCACATCTTGTTAGTCTAGAATTTTATGCACAATCCGAATCTCTAAATAGATTTAAAATCGAACGATCCTTACCATTTTACACACACCCTTTAAATTATAAATTTCCTGCGGCTCATACATAAAAGAAAATCTAAAACAATTCTTAAAACTTTTATTACAGACAATTTTACTAATACAGTTTAAATTTTGTAAACCACATTTCTAAATACATATTTACAATTTTTTATTTTTAACCTAGAACTTCTCATATCGGCTTATACTTATTAATATTTATTTCTAAATAGAGCACCTTTTCCAAAGACCAACCGGACCCGCATGTTTCAAATTCCTCTGATTTTGTTCTTATGGTTTCGCTTAAGACCTCGTACATATTTTCCAGATTACTAGAAGACGTTATAACCACATTTTTTGTGTTAAAGGATTTCACATCGGTAGTCTCTTCCCCCATTTTGGTGTAAACGCCGTAGAGTTCGCAGTAGACTTTTATTGCTGTATGTTGTATTCTTTTTTCATTTATTAATCGAATAAATCGCTCTTTCTGCTTCCAAAGAAACTCGGGCACTCCATCGTCGACACTGGCGTTCTTTATGCGATAGCTAGCCATACGGTTGTTAAACGCTGTACTAACCATTTCTACACCATCGTCGTTAGTAGCGGTAACTGATGCATTTTTATGTCTGTTGCTCCTTAAGTGTGCGGCATACGTAGTTTTTCCATTTCGCATACTTTACACATAATTCGTGGTTGTTTCGTACAAGGCCCTTTAACAGCTGGCGGAGCTGAACGTTTACGGCTTAATGACATACCGTGCTGTTTTTCCTTGTGTCGCTGTAAGTTGCCCATTCTCGTAAAAGCGATACCGCAAGATTCACAGTTTAAGTACTTTGCTGCGGACGGATGTATAAGCTTAACCGTAGACGATGTTACACCACGACATTTGTTCTGGTGCCGTATGAGCATTTTTCCAGGTATAGGAAGAACCGCAAGAGTTGCACTTAAAACGTTTGCAGATACCATTTTAGTACAAAACAAAATCCGCACTATAAGCACTTTGGTTAAACTTGTAAGCGAACTAACTTATAACTAAAGAGTTTACTTTGCGCACCTGCTTTATGTACCTTATAGAATGCAAACCGAAGGTTTCCGAAGACACCCGAACGAAGTTGAGGATTCAGCGGGAACTAAATGACGTCATAATCCTTGCTGCTCGTCCAATACATTTAGCGTTAATGCATGCACCTGGTTCGCATCGTCGATGGTGCGAATGCCGTTAGTAGAAACATCGGAAACGTCTTCCATGTTATACGGATCGCGTGCATATTAAAATCCAAAAGGGTGATAGCACACGCACACAAATTGTGTGCAAGTCGTGCTGTAGAAGATGCAGTGCTACTATAACCAAAACACTTTAAACCATTACTAAGAAATACCAACTTGTTGTCTACAGGATACTTACTAACAATTTAATTTTAAATAACTTCTACGTCATACTTTAGGAAATGGTGGGCTTGAATATTTTCTAAATGAATCACCAAGCGAAAGTATATGCTTAGCAGTATTAAAATTAACCATTAATTTCCCATTTTACGACCGTGGTTAATTATAGATTAAAATTTAATTTGTGCACGTTCGAGCTTCTCGTAAACTAACATATTTTATAGCAACAATGCGCTGTATAATACATGCATACCCTTTCGCCGCGCTACTGCTATTCTTGTAATTGCTAGAAAAAGTCACTCTTCTTTTTACTGTTAGGAGCGATGCAAAGCACCAATTTTATACTTTCTATAGCACATCGCGCACTTTTTCGTCTGATGATTAAATTTTGCTACTGTAGGCTTTGACACTTTCGCATAGCGGTCGGCCACACGTAATGATTTCTAGAACCGGTAAGTACTCGATATCGCCCAAATAGAGAATTAGATGCTCGATGTCTGTCAACTTCCAATTCCCTCGTAAAAGGTAGAAAACTCAGTCAATCATCCATCTAACTTCAAACTTCGACCGCTCCTGTTCTGATAATTTACAAACATTTTCAAACGACAATAGGCCGAGAATTTTTAAACCTCCGAGGGATCTTTAAGTCGTGATCAATTACACATCCGAGCTACGCGTAAACTAACAATGCACTGTATAATACATGCATCCCCTTCTGCGCTACTGCTATTCTTGTAGTTGCTAGAAAAGTCACTCTCCTTTTATTGTTAGGACCGATGCAAAGCACCATTCCATACTTTCTTTATAAGTGTAGCACATCGCGCACTTTTTGTCGGATAATTAAATTTTGTTTATGTAGGCCTTTACACTTTCGCTTATTTAAACATCTAATACAATTGATTAACCACTTTCGATTATTCTAACGGGGAACCACCATACATCCCGCCGCACCGTTCTTTTGAATCCAACGATCCTATGGGCTTCGCACTAACACCTGACGTATTTTTCCTACTATTTGTTAAACAAAACTACCGGTATCGCCATTGTGGACGTAAACAGATGTTTGTGGATGTGTACGAGAATATGTAGTCATATACATTAACCAGTCTAAGCTATTTTATTTAGTCCACGAAAACTACTATTTTTCTAAACCGCAATTAATAATCGTCTTTATAGGTTCCACATTTCTACCGTTACTCAATGACTGGTGCTACGTACATGGAAACTTTAATTTCTTATTGGAGAGAATTTTTATTCTCCCGCGCACTGCTGCGTAGTTGCATGCCTACCCCTTTGGAGGTATATGCTCGTTATAGGTTGTAAGACCCTCGGTTTTACTTAACTACAATTCGTGAGACCCCTTTAATCTTTTTAATCGTATCTTTCTCGCCTACAATACAGTAGGACTTAACATTACTACCAACAAATTCTAATACTGGATCCCCATTAAATACGTCTTTAATTTTCCCTACAACTTTTTTGTTGACAAGTGTTATATTGTATTTATTATACGCGGGGTAGTCACTCTTTTAAGATAAATATATTTTGCTAGGTATCAACTAATATTAAATTTTTCTAGGGACCCCAAATCTGTAAATAGATTTTAAATAGGACCACCCCATACAAAGTTATGCGTTTTAAAGACCCAAATCACTGATTTTTGCCCATTTTTATTTAACACCATTTTTAAAACCTTTTTCGCTACCCAAGACATATGCCTTAGCCAACCATCTCCCGAGAAATCTAAAACCGCCGTGTCCCGCGAATACCACGTGGAGATAACACGTATACTCTGTCAACCAGGATAGAAGCCGGAAGGATTTGGAAGGTGGGAGAAGAACTTAAAAATTATGGAATCTTAAACTAATATATACAATAGATTTACAAAATCCATACAAATATAAACAACTATCTTATATCTTTACACCCCGATGCGTAGATTGTTGTACTATTAGGAATGATGTACCTTTGTCATCTTCCTCGATAAACTAATTTTATTAATAAACTGCGTATGCAAATCGTATTCTTTACTCCGGGTACATACGCAGGCAAGTACTGATACCATCCAAATAAAGAATTGGATGCTTGGTGACTGTTAACATCCGCTTCCCTCGTGTACGCCCAGACACATCCCAGCCCATGAGCACCCCTGCGCATGCACACCCCTGCCCATGCGCACCCCGCGCGTACGCACCCCTGCCCATGCTTGCTGCCCATGCGCACCCCTCTCTGTGCGAGTGCTATTTCGGGTAACGTCACAGCCTTTATAAATAAAGAACAATGTTATATACTATTATAAAATGTTTATTCTGACATTATATAACAAATTTAAAAATATTTAATGCCAAGCATGGAGTCATTTAAACTTAATTTTAATACAAAGTTATACACAGAAGACAGTCCTTTCTTTATGTTTGTTTGCAGTGGTTTTAATTTTATCTAATTTTATTCGCAGCTTAAAATTTAAATCGACACCCAAGTCTTCTATCTCCTTTTCTAACCAATAGTTTGATACATAAAGACCGTCTAGGTTTTCGAATTGTAAAATGTACCGAAGTTTGCCTCTATATTTAAAGTTTTGATTCCGCCGACAACCAGATCCATTCCTTCGTGTAATTCTTGCAGCTTGTGACAATCTTTTAATCGCAGCTTTCCACTATATCCTGCATACGTATCTTGTTAGCTTGATCGACTTCTTCTTGTCGGTATTGGAGGAAATCCTTTTCTCCCACACACTGTTGCGTAGTTGCATGTCCACCACTTTTGGGAATATATGGTTGTTATAGGTTGTAAGACCCTCGGTTTTAAATGATCCGAAAGGTTCTTTACTAGGTAAATATACAATGTTTAGCGGAACCCCTTTGCGTGTGGTGTACGCCAAGATTACGAAACCCACATACCTTAATTCGTCTTTGTTATCTGCCATTTTGATAAATACGTTTTAGAATAATCTTTAAAAGTATACGGATTTAGACCATCCTTTTCTGCAAGAACACCTACATAACTAAAAGAGTCTTTCTTACTAACCGCAAATGCATACAGCTTGTACAACCCGGATGTATCTAAGTCAGTCCATCGACACATAAAATAATCTTTTAATTCTTCCTCATTTTCTCTAATAAGATGTTCTTTGTCTAACACATCTTTGTATTGTTCGCTTATTGTCGCAGTGTTTTCCATGTAGTCCAATTTTCGCCTTTTTGCATCCATTTCCTCTAATTCCAGTTGTCTTTTCCTTCCACTTACAGCGTATGGCATACATAATGGGGCAATTTCCTTTAGCGTAAACGAATAGAGTTTACTACCAATATTTGCGCGTTGTCGTACAACCTCTGGACGAATGTTAGGTGTATTTATCAATCCCAATTCCGAAATGACTATTTCTTTTGGAATTGTAGAATAGGTGTTGCAGATTGTGTAAAATATGTACTACCTGCTTTAATGTAGCACTTGTGTAAGATTTTATTTTATCTTGGCTGTCTTGCTCCTCTACTATCTCCAAATAATTTACGGGTAAATAGTTAAAACTAAAAGCCGAAAGCACATACTTTATCAATGTTTCCCTTTCTTTTGGTTTTTCGGACAACTTAATTTGCAAGCCCGTCAATTTCTTTGTATTGCCATTCCCCCAATACACGTACTGTAGCAGGTTATTATTCGCTAAACAGCAGCTATTTTGTAGCTTGTCCGATAGCTTACTCCACATTTTGGCAAGTGGTACCGAGTACATTGGCGCCTTTAGGAAGTATAACTTACTATCTTCCAATAAGGTTAAACAGTCTTTTAAGGGTGTATACACTCGTTTCGCACTGACATAGCTTCCAATTGCACAGTTGTATATTATCGCTTCCAATCGCGTAATACCATGTTCTTTGACCAAAGTAGACGCAAATGTTTCCTTAAACGTACATCTGGACAACGTAAAAATCTAGTATATGATTGCCAAGTTGTTTATTAACACCAGAACTTGTTATCTGACACACAAATTTGTTGTATATCTTAATTCTTGCATTGGTTGTTAGCCATGTTAAACAATTAATCTCCGCAGTTTTATCGTTGTCAACTATAATATTACACTTTTCTTCGTATTCTCCTTATAGCAAAAGTTATGTTTTGTAGTTAAATAATTACACATCTCCATCTTGCTAAATATGCCCGCAAAATCTTGGTTACATCCATGTCAAAAGATAGAAATAATCTTTTCGACTTCGTCTAATATATGGTAGTTCCTCCAATAAAGTTTCCAACTTAACATCTGCTAGTTCCACTTTGTATGGAACACATATAGGATTTTGGAATTTTTATTAATGCATTCGAGGTCTTCTTTTTCCGATAATTTCTTTTACTCTGGCCCATCTTGTTAGTGCTTTCCAGAGAAAACGGAAGCTTAGCTTTAACACCATGCCTAGCGAAACAAATCGGTTGAACTTTCTTCGTAGATAGCTGTTAAATGCACCACAAATTTCTTTTTTAGGATAAACATCCTTTTGTTTGCAGATGCTTGTTCGGTGTCAGAAAGGTCGTAAAAATTTTAACCAACATTATATTGTCACAAAATGGTTCTGTAATTGGTATGTGTAGTCCACCAGTCAGCATCTGTTCGCCTTAGACATAACAAATATTACCAATATCTGTTACCAGATTATTGTTGCACATATTTTCTGTCAACAGCCATAATCCAAATTGCTCATTTGTCGGTTTCACTTTATTTCCAAGAAGTTGAGAAACGTTAATCACCTTGGATCTTATGATTTGTAAACAAGAAAAAACTTTTGTGAAGACTATGATTTTACAGTTGTAAAAAATTTTTGTCAGGACTCTCCGAAGCCTAGGAATAATATTTGTTGTGAGACATGTGATAACCGACCTTACATTATGGTAAGTTAATGGATAGAGACATTACGGTCTTCTAGATTCATGCACTACCTCAGTGGTAGGATCTTTAGCTCTTTCAATTATTAGAAATTAGACTTGAAAAATTTTAGTTCAGCAAAACAGGTATTACTACAGCTGATGGTTCAATAAGCTGTTGTATCAGTTGATTTGCCAATTTGTATAGGTAATGTTGCCGTATTAATGATTAGTTGCTGATTTTAGAAGTAATAATTGGTTTATCCAAAAGTGACATTGAACGACATTGTATATAGTTGTCTTCCATTCCTTTGAACACTAAAGATCTTATTTGGTTTACAATGACCTTTCAGATTCAATGTTTGCAAGCAAAGAGTTAATAATCATTTAGTGAGATTAGCAATGATAGATTGATGAACTCACCTAATTGAAAACATAACAATTAGAAACTTATAAGAAACCATATGTCATGTAATATATGAGTAAGATATTGAATAAGTTGGACACATGCTTAGACTTAAAGTTATAGAAGTGTATTGTGGTTCTCAGTTTTGTTGTTAAGAAACAGATGGAGAATATCGTTTCTGTTTTATGGTAGAACCTGAACGACAACTGTTCATATTAAATTATCTTTTGCAACGTGATAGAACTCAATATGTTGAGATTAAACTACATTTCGTCAACTCATTTGAGAAAAATCGTTTATCAAATCTCTTATAGTCGTCTAAGGATAAGATGCCTTCAGTGTTATTTCACGAGGACAATTTAGTTTACATGCATGCCATTTGGATTAAAGAATGCTGCGCAGAACAACAGCGCTTAGTAGATGCAATTTTTTGGTCCATTTTGAACCCATGTATTTTATTATTTGACGACATAATTTGTTCGTCATCTTGAGAGAACACCTAAAGTTATTGGTAGAGGTTGCAACGTTTAAAAGAACTACCACTATAAACATAAGTAAATGTGAATTTTTGACACTTCGAAATTTGTTTGTTATATGTGAGGTTCTAAATTTGTACAACTGATGGTGTCGGCAAATTTGTTAACTTTTGTGAAAACCACAACGGAATTAAAATTTACAGGAATTGAGCTGTACCGTGTTTATAAAGAATTTTTCGTAAATTGTTTGTATAATGACTGAAGATTGTAAGAAAAAAAGGTCAAATTTGTAAACTGAAAGCAGAAAATTCATTTGTGCAATCAAGCAAGCATTAGTTTTGCACCTCTTCTTTCGCAATAGACTATGGCAAATTTATTATTGTTGAGTTGACGCAAAACATTTAGAGCTGTTTTGATACAAAATTTTGTAGGAGAAGAGCGTGTAATTTGTACGCAAGTAAAAAATGAGTGTACAGATCAATTATTACCACAGAAAAAGATGTTTAACATTATTGCAATGAAAATTTCGTCCGTTAAGATTCGTTTTCACATTGTCAGATCATTTTCGTTACTTTGAGTAATTTCAGAATCCAAGATCTTGCCAGATGGTCAGTTTGATTAAGGCAACATTATTTGATTTGGTGCATAGGAAAGGAAAGTTTAATATAAATGTCCCAGATTGTCAGTCGTGGTGTTTTTGAGAATCCAGAGTTAATTTGTAGAATTAAACTTGATGGTACAGACTTGTGGTATGAATCTGAGGAAAATTTTGTTGTCGAAAAGCTATGGAAATAAGATGGGTTTATTTATAAGTTTATACATTACCGCATTCGGCGAATGTTGTAGGTTGGAAGTACTAGTGCCAAAATCTCAGCGTTGATGTCTTAAATCATGTCATGATTTCAGCAGGACATCTTGGTTCTTTAAAAACTTTTGTCTCGTGTGTCAGAATTATATTATGAAAGATGATCTTTGATGCATAAATTTTTGGAAATTGTTAGGTGGTGAAAAGGTCACCTAGCATATTTAGGCGTTGATGTGGGAAGGGAGAGAGGTTGGACTACGTTTCAACACATTGATTTTAGATTCTTGATGGGTTTTTTATTCCAAGACATAAATGGCATTTAGTTGTTGGTGACTGGTTCTCGAAGTATTCGATTTTGCAACCTTTGTAGTGCTACGGCACATTTGATCGAGAAATTTTGGAGGAAAAAGTATTTCTTGTCTACGGAGTACCACAGTTTGTTATTTGTGATATTGGTCCACAATTAATTGGACGTATTTTTAAAGCTTTGTGTGCAAGGTGAAATTCAAAGATTTGGTATAATGCTGTTTATGCTCCCAATGCAATTTTGTGGAAAGAATCAATAAGACAGTTGGAACAGCAATCCGTTCATACGTAGAAGAACATGATACGTGGGATATTGAGATATCAAAGATCCAATACGCAATCAACTCAGCAAAACATGAGTCCACCAACTATTCGCCAAATTTTAGTTTTGGTCGTCAGGTACCATTAAGTGGAAAAGCTTATAATGATAATTTTATACCTGGTGAGGAAGTTGATGTCGTCTCCAGTAGTAGACCTTCTTATGTTTTGGATCGTCAACCTTTGTTTGATATTTTGGAAATGTCCGTGAAAATTTGCATGTAGCTTATCAACGTTCGAGTAAACGCTACAATCTTAGGAGAAGAGACATTTCATTCCGAGTCGGAGAAAGTGTTTTGGAGAGCTAATAAGGTCCTCTCGAGTGCTAGTGACAAATTCTCCGCTAAGTTAGCACCTAAATTTCGTTATGAGTAAAGTTCGAAAAAACATTCCAATTTAGTATATGAGTTAGAGAACGAAGATGGAACAAGAGCAGGAAATGGCACGTAAAGGACTTGAAACCAGTTGAAGCATCATATCCAAATGAAAATGATGATCCTGACGATTAGTTCCGGTCCGGTCATCCCTTGATGTTAAGTAATGCAGTAGTGGTTTGCTTTGTTTATTCCGATTTTTGATTTAGTGTCGTTCGCTAATTTTGAGTATTTTATTTGAGAAGTGAAATAAGTGGTTAGAGATTTTGTAGGTTTTGAGGTTTTGTGGTCATTTGCTCGCGTTACTCGGAGATATGTTTGGAGGATGTCTTTGCCTTGGTAGAAGTGGTCTTTTTGATTATCGCGCGTTATATCGAGAGAGAATATTAGATTATGTCTTTGACCGTTCGTTCTTTACAGTGTCAAGTTGGCTGGGCTATTTAATTGTTAGATCCTGTTGTTTGTTGATATCAGTAGGTAGAGGATATTCAGTTTATTCTTTCCCTGTTTTTTTAATCTCGAAATTCTTTGGTTTTGATAAGTAAAGGTTAGGCCTTCTTTGAGTCTCATCTCTTTGTCATACTAAGTGAGATCTGTTGTTTGTTGAAACTTAGTGATTAGGATTATCAGTGACTGCGAAAAATACAATATCTGGCTCATTTGTATTTGAATTTGTTATAACCTTATGGTTAGGTTACCTTAGTTTTGATTATCTCTTTGTAAAGTGATAATATTGTATTTGAATTTGTTAAGTAACCTTATGGTTAGGTTACCTTAGTTTTGATTATCTCTTTGCGATAAAGTGATAATATTTTGTATTTGAATTTGTTAACCTTATGGTTAGGTTACCTTAGTTTTGATTATCTCTTTGATAAAGTGATAATATTTTGTATTTGAATTTGATAAATAACCTTGGTTGGGTTATTTTCGTTTTGATTATCTCTTTGCAATAAAGTGATAATATTTTGTATTTAATTTTGGTTAGGTCACTTATGTGTTGATGGTGTTTAAATTTAGACCTATTGATTCTTTGGTCCTCACCTTATAGTGATGATATTTGAATAGTTATGCTGTTTTGATGAGGAAGCATTCCTTTTTTTGGAGATAGAGCTAATTGAGCTCCTGAAGTAAAGTTTTTTTGAAATTTGAAATAAATTGTAAATGTTTGGTTATAGGTAATAGATATTAGTCTTGTTAGAAGTAAGAACCCCATGTTAAAGAATCATTGTGAATTCAATCTTTTGTCCTGTGGAGTGTTTGACTTTCTAATTTGACCCTCCCAATTTTGATTATTACCGATTGTGACTCGATTTTGTCTCCGATGGACGTTAGGTACACGTAGTTACCAACACACTCTCATTTGTAAATATTTGTCCCTCCATTTGAATAAATTCATAAAATTGCATTGATAATTAGGAAGGTAGAAAAGGCTAGTATTGTGTTAAAAAAATAAAAATTTTTTTGTATTTGTTATATTTGAAGTTTTTTTCAAAAAAAAAAATTTTTTCTTTTAGAAAGTAGTGTAACAATTTTATTTTCGCAGTAAAGAATCTTCATTAAAGGTACAACGAATATTAAAATACCTTTATTAGCTAAAATAATGATACGAGTAACAATCAAATTTTACATTTACAATATCTAGAGTCATTAGTCTATTTGTTTCGGAGTTCGGTGTATTTACAGCCACTGGCGCGCGCGTAAGAGGTTTTGACAACCCCCCGGATCCTCCACCATGCAAGAACGCAGCGAGGGCACTCGTCGATAGTTAGAGGCAGCAACAATGTTGAAAAGAATGACGAGTGACCTCCGGGTCGCCTTATTTTTGTGAATCATTTCTGAGTAACGCGCAACGAACTCATATCATAGTACAACGAAAATTAGAACGAAGACTTATAAATTACAACGAAAAACTTATAGGACTACGTAATGAAAATTATATTAAATCAAGATTAGACAACGGAAGATTAGACGAATTTGAATCAATGTAAGAACCCGCTTCACTTCAACACCTGTATTATAGCATGGAAGGCAGGAATAATTAGTAGCAGATTCAGCACGGCGATGCAGTTTCCATCCCAACCAAGGACAACAGCCGGTAGTTGGTTCGTAGTAGATTTAAGAACTTCTCAGAACTTCATTCTGAAAGCACATTATTTCGTTTTGTTTGTTAGAAGTACAAAATTGTTATTCAGTTTATTTGTTGTAAGCTGGTTTTCTCCAGTATCAAATTTGATTTCACTTAGTTTAGTAAATATGTGACAACACGTGGCTTCAGCATAAATTAACAGCTGCGATTACGTCACCTGTTTGTTTGAACAATGTCGTCAACAATTGCATAATGGCTAACAGATGTTTAGTATTACAGTACTGCCACCTTTGATAAAATTAGAGAATATCTTTGTGAATATTTTGATTTCAAATCGATTTTAGTATCGTTAACTTAAAGAGAAAATTTTGTATAGTAATTTTGTAAATGACCTAAACAGATCTGATTGGGTTAGGAAACTTAGCATAACCAGTCACACTGAATTGTAATTTATTTGAGTAAGATCAGTTGATAAACCTTACAATTTTTACAAGTATATCAAGTATTCATTTTATTTTATCACTTGAATTTTATTTACTGAAACAAAGAAAATTCTTTCTAGTAAATTTATAATCCACCTTTAAAGTTTTTTATTCTGATCTAGTTTGATCAGACCTGATAAACAAAAACAATAAGAATTAAATTTTATAACTCCATTATGTAGAAAATATTCTTTATGCATTTTAGGTATACTTGAGGGACGTAACAGTGTTCCCATTTTCTAGGTGACTTAATTATTATTTTTCCTTACAGGAACAGCGTCTTATTCTGTTAAGACAAGTTTTTGTGTCAGCGAAGGCGATCTTTTTTTCTTTGGGTTTCCACGTCCGCCCTTAGAAATTTGCTATGCCATTAATATAAATCAATCTGGACTTGGTGGCGCCTGTTTGTTTTAGTTTGAGTATGACCCCCCCTTCAGATTTCGACTTACCCCCATTGCTCATAGCTCTACCCATGAATAGACCCTAGTTACGTCGGAAGACTTTGTTTTGCAGACACCTGACTTGGAGCATGGTAATTATAAAGTAGGAGCAGCACGTCAGTAACCTTAAAAAGTATACATTTATTTCCTTTTCTAGAACGCCTACATAACTGCGGTCTTTCTTAATAACCACCAAATGCATACAGCTTACAATGTATCTAAGTCAGTCCTACATAAAATATCAATTTTCCTATCTCTAATAAGATGTTCTTGTCTAACACATGTATTGTTCGCGTATTGTCAACAATATGTTTTCCATGTATTCAATTTTGCCTTTTGGAACATTTCCTCCAACGTTGTCTTTTCCTTCGATTACAGCGTATGGCATGCATAATAACAATCTTTGGTAATAAGATAGGTTTTCTTAATATTTGTTGTGTACAACCTCTGGGCGAATATGGCGTATTTATCAATCCCAATTCAAATAATTTCTTTTTGGAATTTGTAGAATATTATAGATTGGTAAAAATATGTACTACTTTAATGTAGAACAGCAAATCTTGGCAGTTTATCCTATATCTCCAAATAATTTACGGGTAAATAGTTAAACGAAAAGCTAAAGACTACGATCAATTTGGTTAGGTCAGCCGCGGGTGAACCTATTATTTTGTATCTAATCTGGGTGACACTGTTTTTTGGACAAACTATTAAGAATTATCGGAAAAAGAAAATGCATTAAAAAAATTATCATATATGTTCATATCATGTTCATCAATTTAACTTTGGAATTTATTTAATTTCACCATTATTATGAAGTCAAAGATTATATATCTTTTGACATGGCATGTAAGATGATAACAAGATATTGATATCTTTAATATACGATATCTGTAGAATACATAAGAAAAAATTATTTTGTATTAATTTATATTCGATAATAGCTAGAACGGTAAAAACTAATGATTAACGTTTCTCAACTTCTTGAATAAAGTGAAACGATAAATGAGCATTTGTTATGATGTAAAAAATATGTGCAACAATAATCTGGTGAAGATTGGTAATATTTGTTATGTCGAAAAAGAAGATGTGACTGGCGGTAACAACCAATTACAGAAATTGTGACAATATAATGTTGGTTAAATTACCTGACACCAACAAGCATCTGCAAACAAAAGGATGTTTATCCTAAAAAAGAAATTTATTGGTGCATTTAAGCTATCTAAAGAAAGTTCGACCGATTTGTTAGCTAGCATGGTGTTAAAGCTAGCTTCCGTTTTTTAAAGCACAACAAGATGTGGCCAGGTAGCAAAAAGTTATCGGAAAATAAAGCTAAAAATTCCAAAATTATATTGTATACAAAGTGGAACATAGATGTTAAGTTGGAAATTTATTAAATAAGAGGAAGACGAAAAAGATTATGTGTAATTAGTTTAACTATTTACCCGTAAATTATTTGGAGATAGTAGGGCAAGACAGCCAAGATAAAATAAAATCTTACACAAGTGCTACATTAAAGCAGGTAGTACATATTTTACACAATCTAACATATTCAAGAAATTCCAAAAGATATTCAAATTGGGATTGATAAATAACAAGTCCAGAGGTTGTAAGACAACGCGCAACATATAAAACGTTGTCCATTACGTTTAAAGGAAACCATTTGCGAATGGAAAAGAACAACTGGAATTAGAGGAAATGCGATGCAAAATACAATTGGAATTGGAACATGTCAATGCGAACTGTTAACAAAAGATGTGTTAGAGAAAATGAGGAAGAATTAAAGATTATTTTATGTGTCGATGGACTTAGATACTTGTACAAATGTGGAGTATGCATTATGGTTAGTAAGAAAGACTCTTTTAGTTATGTTCAAAGGATGGACTAAATCCGTATAAAAGATTATTCTAAAAACGTATTTATCAAAATGGCAGATAACAAAGACGAACTTAAGGAATGCGGGTTTCGTAATCTTGGCGTACACCACACGCAAAGGGGTTCCGCTAAACATTGTATATTTACCTAGTAAAGAACCTTTCGGATCATTTAAAACCGAGGGTCTTACAACCTATAACAACCATATATTCCCAAAAGTGGTGGACATGCAACTACGCAACAGTGTGTGGGAGAAAGAGGATTTCTCCAATACCGACAAGAAGAAGTCGATCAAGCTAACAAGATACGTATGCAGGATATAGTGGAAAAGCTGCGATTAAAAGATTGTCACAAGCTGCAAGAATTACACGAAGGAATGGATCTGGTTGTCGGCGGAATCAAAGACTTTAAATATAGAGGCAAACTTCGGTACATTTTACAATTCGAAAACCTAGACGGTCTTTATGTATCAAACTATTGGTTAGAAAAGGAGATAGAAGACTTGGGTGTCGATTTAAATTTTAAGCTGCGAATAAAATTAGATAAAATTAAAACCACTGCAAACAAACATAAAGAAAGGACTGTCTTCTGTGTATAACTTTGTATTAAAATTAAGTTTAAATGACTCCATGCTTGGCATTAAATATTTTTAAATTTGTTATATATAATGTCAGAATAAACATTTTATAATAGTATATAACATTGTTCTTTATTTATAAAAGGCTGTGACGTTACCCCGAAATAGCACTCGCACAGAGAGGGGTGCGCATGGGCAGCGAGCATGGGCAGGGGTGCGTACGCGCGGGGTGCGCATGGGCAGGGGTGCATGCGCAGGGGTGCTCATGGGCTGGGATGTGTCTGGGCGTACACGAGGGAAGCGGATGTTAACAGTCACCAAGCATCCAATTCTTTATTTGGATGGTATCGAGTACTTGCCTGCGTATGTACCCGGAGTAAAAGAATACGATTTGCATACGCAGTTTATTAATAAAATTAGTTTATCGAGGAAGATGACAAAAGGTACATCATTCCTAATAGTACAACAATCTACGCATGTAAAGATATAAGATAGTTGTTTATATTTGTATGGATTTTGTAAATCTATTGTATATATTAGTTTTAAGATTCCATAATTTTTAAGTTCTTCTCCCACCTTCCAAATCCTTCCGGCTTCTATCCTGGTTGACAGAGTATACGTGTTATCTCCACGTGGTATTCGCGGGACACGGCGGTTTTAGATTTCTCGGGAGATGGTTGGCTAAGGCATATGTCTTGGGTAGCAAAAAGGTTTTAAAATGGTGTTAAATAAAGATGAGCAAAAATCAGTGATTTGGGTCTTTAAACGCATAACTTTGTATGGGTGGTCCTATTTAAAATCTATTTACAGATTTGGGGTCCCTAGAAAAATTTAATATTAGTTGATACCTAGCAAAATATATTTATCTTAAAAGAGTGACTACCCCGCGTATAATAAATACAATATAACACTTGTCAACAAAAAAGTTGTAGGGAAAATTAAAGACGTATTTAATGGGGATCCAGTATTAGAATTTGTTGGTAGTAATGTTAAGTCCTACTGTATTGTAGGCGAGAAAGATACGATTAAAAAGATTAAAGGGGTCTCACGAATTGTAGTTAAGTAAAACCGAGGGTCTTACAACCTATAACGAGCATATACCTCAAAAGGGAGGCATGCAACTACGCAGCAGTGCGCGGAGAATAAAATTCTCTCCAATAAGAAATTAAAGTTTCCATGTACGTAGCACCAGTCATTGAGTAACGGTAGAAATGTGGAACCTATAAAGACGATTATTAATTGCGGTTTAGAAAAATAGTAGTTTTCGTGGACTAAATAAAATAGCTTAGACTGGTTAATGTATATGGTTACATATTCTCGTACACATCCACAAACATCTGCTTACGTTCGTATACGAGCATGGCGATGCCGGTAGTTTTGTTTAACAAATAGTAGGAAAGATACGTCAGGTGTTAGTGCGTGGAAGCCCATAGGATCGTTGGATTCAAAAAGAACGGTGCGGCGGGATGTATGGTGGTCTCCGTTAGAATAATCGAAAGTGGTTAATCAATTGTATTAGATGTTTAAATAAGCGAAAGTGTAAAGGCCTACATAAACAAAAATTTAATTATCCGACAAAAAGTGCGCGATGTGCTACACTTATAAAGAAAGTATGGAATGGTGCTTGCATCGGTCCTAACAATAAAAAGGAGACTGACTTTTTCTAAGCAACTACAAGAATAGCAGTAGCGCAGAGAAGGGGTATGCATGTATTATACAGTGCATTGTTAGTTTACGCGTAGCTCGGATGTGTACACATATACCCTCTGCGAGATAAATCTTTCTCCACATTTCCACCCACGAGATAAACCTACCTTGTTTGGTATCAATCAATATTAGAATTTTCTAAGCTACCCAAATCTCTTTAAATTTTTCACATAGCACCATCCCCCAGAGAGCTACCCCCATTTTAAGATTTCTTACCTGTAGCGACTTTTGAGCGTTCTTATAAATTTTTTATACATGTAGCACATCTTGTTAGTCTAGAATTTTATGCACAATCCGAATCTCTAAATAGATTTAAAATCGAACGATCCTTACCATTTTACACACACCCTTTAAATTATAAATTTCCTGCGGCTCATACATAAAAGAAAATCTAAAACAATTCTTAAAACTTTTATTACAGACAATTTTACTAATACAGTTTAAATTTTGTAAACCACATTTCTAAATACATATTTACAATTTTTTATTTTTAACCTAGAACTTCTCATATCGGCTTATACTTATTAATATTTATTTCTAAATAGAGCACCTTTTCCAAAGACCAACCGGACCCGCATGTTTCAAATTCCTCTGATTTTGTTCTTATGGTTTCGCTTAAGACCTCGTACATATTTTCCAGATTACTAGAAGACGTTATAACCACATTTTTTGTGTTAAAGGATTTCACATCGGTAGTCTCTTCCCCCATTTTGGTGTAAACGCCGTAGAGTTCGCAGTAGACTTTTATTGCTGTATGTTGTATTCTTTTTTCATTTATTAATCGAATAAATCGCTCTTTCTGCTTCCAAAGAAACTCGGGCACTCCATCGTCGACACTGGCGTTCTTTATGCGATAGCTAGCCATACGGTTGTTAAACGCTGTACTAACCATTTCTACACCATCGTCGTTAGTAGCGGTAACTGATGCATTTTTATGTCTGTTGCTCCTTAAATGTGCGGCATACGTAGTTTTTCCATTTCGCATACTTTACACATAATTCGTGGTTGTTTCGTACAAGGCCCTTTAACAGCTGGCGGAGCTGAACGTTTACGGCTTAATGACATACCGTGCTGTTTTTCCTTGTGTCGCTGTAAGTTGCCCATTCTCGTAAAAGCGATACCGCAAGATTCACAGTTTAAGTACTTTGCTGCGGACGGATGTATAAGCTTAACCGTAGACGATGTTACACCACGACATTTGTTCTGGTGCCGTATGAGCATTTTTCCAGGTATAGGAAGAACCGCAAGAGTTGCACTTAAAACGTTTGCAGATACCATTTTAGTACAAAACAAAATCCGCACTATAAGCACTTTGGTTAAACTTGTAAGCGAACTAACTTATAACTAAAGAGTTTACTTTGCGCACCTGCTTTATGTACCTTATAGAATGCAAACCGAAGGTTTCCGAAGACACCCGAACGAAGTTGAGGATTCAGCGGGAACTAAATGACGTCATAATCCTTGCTGCTCGTCCAATACATTTAGCGTTAATGCATGCACCTGGTTCGCATCGTCGATGGTGCGAATGCCGTTAGTAGAAACATCGGAAACGTCTTCCATGTTATACGGATCGCGTGCATATTAAAATCCAAAAGGGTGATAGCACACGCACACAAATTGTGTGCAAGTCGTGCTGTAGAAGATGCAGTGCTACTATAACCAAAACACTTTAAACCATTACTAAGAAATACCAACTTGTTGTCTACAGGATACTTACTAACAATTTAATTTTAAATAACTTCTACGTCATACTTTAGGAAATGGTGGGCTTGAATATTTTCTAAATGAATCACCAAGCGAAAGTATATGCTTAGCAGTATTAAAATTAACCATTAATTTCCCATTTTACGACCGTGGTTAATTATAGATTAAAATTTAATTTGTGCACGTTCGAGCTTCTCGTAAACTAACATATTTTATAGCAACAATGCGCTGTATAATACATGCATACCCTTCGCCGCGCTACTGCTATTCTTGTAATTGCTAGAAAAAGTCACTCTTTTTTACTGTTAGGAGCGATGCAAAGCACCAATTTTATACTTTCTATAGCACATCGCGCACTTTTTCGTCTGATGATTAAATTTTGCTACTGTAGGCTTTGACACTTTCGCATAGCGGTCGGCCACACGTAATGATTTCTAGAACCGGTAAGTACTGATATCGCCCAAATAGAGAATTAGATGCTCGATGTCTGTCAACTTCCAATTCCCTCGTAAAAGGTAGAAAACTCAGTCAATCATCCATCTAACTTCAAACTTCGACCGCTCCTGTTCTGATAATTTACAAACATTTTCAAACGACAATAGGCCGAGAATTTTTAAACCTCCGAGGGATCTTTAAGTCGTGATCAATTACACATCCGAGCTACGCGTAAACTAACAATGCACTGTATAATACATGCATCCCCTTCTGCGCTACTGCTATTCTTGTAGTTGCTAGAAAAGTCACTCTCCTTTTATTGTTAGGACCGATGCAAAGCACCATTCCATACTTTCTTTATAAGTGTAGCACATCGCGCACTTTTTGTCGGATAATTAAATTTTGTTTATGTAGGCCTTTACACTTTCGCTTATTTAAACATCTAATACAATTGATTAACCACTTTCGATTATTCTAACGGGGAACCACCATACATCCCGCCGCACCGTTCTTTTGAATCCAACGATCCTATGGGCTTCGCACTAACACCTGACGTATTTTTCCTACTATTTGTTAAACAAAACTACCGGTATCGCCATTGTGGACGTAAACAGATGTTTGTGGATGTGTACGAGAATATGTAGTCATATACATTAACCAGTCTAAGCTATTTTATTTAGTCCACGAAAACTACTATTTTTCTAAACCGCAATTAATAATCGTCTTTATAGGTTCCACATTTCTACCGTTACTCAATGACTGGTGCTACGTACATGGAAACTTTAATTTCATATTGGAGAGAATTTTTATTCTCCCGCGCACTGCTGCGTAGTTGCATGCCTACCCTTTTGAGGTATATGCTCGTTATAGGTTGTAAGACCCTCGGTTTTACTTAACTACAATTCGTGAGACCCCTTTAATCTTTTTAATCGTATCTTTCTCGCCTACAATACAGTAGGACTTAACATTACTACCAACAAATTCTAATACTGGATCCCCATTAAATACGTCTTTAATTTTCCCTACAACTTTTTTGTTGACAAGTGTTATATTGTATTTATTATACGCGGGGTAGTCACTCTTTTAAGATAAATATATTTTGCTAGGTATCAACTAATATTAAATTTTTCTAGGGACCCCAAATCTGTAAATAGATTTTAAATAGGACCACCCCATACAAAGTTATGCGTTTTAAAGACCCAAATCACTGATTTTTGCCCATTTTTATTTAACACCATTTTTAAAACCTTTTTCGCTACCCAAGACATATGCCTTAGCCAACCATCTCCCGAGAAATCTAAAACCGCCGTGTCCCGCGAATACCACGTGGAGATAACACGTATACTCTGTCAACCAGGATAGAAGCCGGAAGGATTTGGAAGGTGGGAGAAGAACTTAAAAATTATGGAATCTTAAACTAATATATACAATAGATTTACAAAATCCATACAAATATAAACAACTATCTTATATCTTTACACCCCCATGCGTAGATTGTTGTACTATTAGGAATGATGTACCTTTGTCATCTTCCTCGATAAACTAATTTTATTAATAAACTGCGTATGCAAATCGTATTCTTTACTCCGGGTACATACGCAGGCAAGTACTGATACCATCCAAATAAAGAATTGGATGCTTGGTGACTGTTAACATCCGCTTCCCTCGTGTACGCCCAGACACATCCCAGCCCATGAGCACCCCTGCGCATGCACACCCCTGCCCATGCGCACCCCGCGCGTACGCACCCCTGCCCATGCTTGCTGCCCATGCGCACCCCTCTCTGTGCGAGTGCTATTTCGGGTAACGTCACAGCCTTTATAAATAAAGAACAATGTTATATACTATTATAAAATGTTTATTCTGACATTATATAACAAATTTAAAAATATTTAATGCCAAGCATGGAGTCATTTAAACTTAATTTTAATACAAAGTTATACACAGAAGACAGTCCTTTCTTTATGTTTGTTTGCAGTGGTTTTAATTTTATCTAATTTTATTCGCAGCTTAAAATTTAAATCGACACCCAAGTCTTCTATCTCCTTTTCTAACCAATAGTTTGATACATAAAGACCGTCTAGGTTTTCGAATTGTAAAATGTACCGAAGTTTGCCTCTATATTTAAAGTTTTGATTCCGCCGACAACCAGATCCATTCCTTCGTGTAATTCTTGCAGCTTGTGACAATCTTTTAATCGCAGCTTTCCACTATATCCTGCATACGTATCTTGTTAGCTTGATCGACTTCTTCTTGTCGGTATTGGAGGAAATCCTTTTCTCCCACACACTGTTGCGTAGTTGCATGTCCACCACTTTTGGGAATATATGGTTGTTATAGGTTGTAAGACCCTCGGTTTTAAATGATCCGAAAGGTTCTTTACTAGGTAAATATACAATGTTTAGCGGAACCCCTTTGCGTGTGGTGTACGCCAAGATTACGAAACCCACATACCTTAATTCGTCTTTGTTATCTGCCATTTTGATAAATACGTTTTAGAATAATCTTTAAAAGTATACGGATTTAGACCATCCTTTTCTGCAAGAACACCTACATAACTAAAAGAGTCTTTCTTACTAACCGCAAATGCATACAGCTTGTACAACCCGGATGTATCTAAGTCAGTCCATCGACACATAAAATAATCTTTTAATTCTTCCTCATTTTCTCTAATAAGATGTTCTTTGTCTAACACATCTTTGTATTGTTCGCTTATTGTCGCAGTGTTTTCCATGTAGTCCAATTTTCGCCTTTTGCATCCATTTCCTCTAATTCCAGTTGTCTTTTCCTTCCACTTACAGCGTATGGCATACATAATGGGGCAATTTCCTTTAGCGTAAACGAATAGAGTTTACTACCAATATTTGCGCGTTGTCGTACAACCTCTGGACGAATGTTAGGTGTATTTATCAATCCCAATTCCGAAATGACTATTTCTTTTGGAATTGTAGAATAGGTGTTGCAGATTGTGTAAAATATGTACTACCTGCTTTAATGTAGCACTTGTGTAAGATTTTATTTTATCTTGGCTGTCTTGCTCCTCTACTATCTCCAAATAATTTACGGGTAAATAGTTAAAACTAAAAGCCGAAAGCACATACTTTATCAATGTTTCCCTTTCTTTTGGTTTTTCGGACAACTTAATTTGCAAGCCCGTCAATTTCTTTGTATTGCCATTCCCCCAATACACGTACTGTAGCAGGTTATTATTCGCTAAACAGCAGCTATTTTGTAGCTTGTCCGATAGCTTACTCCACATTTTGGCAAGTGGTACCGAGTACATTGGCGCCTTTAGGAAGTATAACTTACTATCTTCCAATAACGTTAAACAGTCTTTTAAGGGTGTATACACTCGTTTCGCACTGACATAGCTTCCAATTGCACAGTTGTATATTATCGCTTCCAATCGCGTAATACCATGTTCTTTGACCAAAGTAGACGCAAATGTTTCCCTTAAACGTACATCTGGACAACGTAAAAATCTAGTATATGATTGCCAAGTTGTTTATTAACACCAGGACTTGTTATCTGACACACAAATTTGTTGTATATCTTAATTCTTGCATTGGTTGTTAGCCATGTTAAACAATTAATCTCCGCAGTTTTATCGTTGTCAACTATAATATTACACTTTTCTTCGTATTCTCCCTTATAGCAAAAGTTATGCTTTGTAGTTAAATAATTACACATCTCCATCTTGCTAAATATGCCCGCAAAATCTTGGTTACATCCATGTCAAAAGATAGAAATAATCTTTTCGACTTCGTCTAATATATGGTAGTTCCTCCAATAAAGTTTCCAACTTAACATCTGCTAGTTCCACTTTGTATGGAACACATATAGGATTTTGGAATTTTTATTAATGCATTCGAGGTCTTCTTTTTCCGATAATTTCTTTTACTCTGGCCCATCTTGTTAGTGCTTTCCAGAGAAAACGGAAGCTTAGCTTTAACACCATGCCTAGCGAAACAAATCGGTTGAACTTTCTTCGTAGATAGCTGTTAAATGCACCACAAATTTCTTTTTTAGGATAAACATCCTTTTGTTTGCAGATGCTTGTTCGGTGTCAGAAAGGTCGTAAAAATTTTAACCAACATTATATTGTCACAAAATGGTTCTGTAATTGGTATGTGTAGTCCACCAGTCAGCATCTGTTCGCCTTAGACATAACAAATATTACCAATATCTGTTACCAGATTATTGTTGCACATATTTTCTGTCAACAGCCATAATCCAAATTGCTCATTTGTCGGTTTCACTTTATTTCCAAGAAGTTGAGAAACGTTAATCACCTTGGATCTTATGATTTGTAAACAAGAAAAAACTTTTGTGAAGACTATGATTTTACAGTTGTAAAAAATTTTTGTCAGGACTCTCCGAAGCCTAGGAATAATATTTGTTGTGAGACATGTGATAACCGACCTTACATTATGGTAAGTTAATGGATAGAGACATTACGGTCTTCTAGATTCATGCACTACCTCAGTGGTAGGATCTTTAGCTCTTTCAATTATTAGAAATTAGACTTGAAAAATTTTAGTTCAGCAAAACAGGTATTACTACAGCTGATGGTTCAATAAGCTGTTGTATCAGTTGATTTGCCAATTTGTATAGGTAATGTTGCCGTATTAATGATTAGTTGCTGATTTTAGAAGTAATAATTGGTTTATCCAAAAGTGACATTGAACGACATTGTATATAGTTGTCTTCCATTCCTTTGAACACTAAAGATCTTATTTGGTTTACAATGACCTTTCAGATTCAATGTTTGCAAGCAAAGAGTTAATAATCATTTAGTGAGATTAGCAATGATAGATTGATGAACTCACCTAATTGAAAACATAACAATTAGAAACTTATAAGAAACCATATGTCATGTAATATATGAGTAAGATATTGAATAAGTTGGACACATGCTTAGACTTAAAGTTATAGAAGTGTATTGTGGTTCTCAGTTTTGTTGTTAAGAAACAGATGGAGAATATCGTTTCTGTTTTATGGTAGAACCTGAACGACAACTGTTCATATTAAATTATCTTTTGCAACGTGATAGAACTCAATATGTTGAGATTAAACTACATTTCGTCAACTCATTTGAGAAAAATCGTTTATCAAATCTCTTATAGTCGTCTAAGGATAAGATGCCTTCAGTGTTATTTCACGAGGACAATTTAGTTTACATGCATGCCATTTGGATTAAAGAATGCTGCGCAGAACAACAGCGCTTAGTAGATGCAATTTTTTGGTCCATTTTGAACCCATGTATTTTATTATTTGACGACATAATTTGTTCGTCATCTTGAGAGAACACCTAAAGTTATTGGTAGAGGTTGCAACGTTTAAAAGAACTACCACTATAAACATAAGTAAATGTGAATTTTTGACACTTCGAAATTTGTTTGTTATATGTGAGGTTCTAAATTTGTACAACTGATGGTGTCGGCAAATTTGTTAACTTTTGTGAAAACCACAACGGAATTAAAATTTACAGGAATTGAGCTGTACCGTGTTTATAAAGAATTTTTCGTAAATTGTTTGTATAATGACTGAAGATTGTAAGAAAAAAAGGTCAAATTTGTAAACTGAAAGCAGAAAATTCATTTGTGCAATCAAGCAAGCATTAGTTTTGCACCTCTTCTTTCGCAATAGACTATGGCAAATTTATTATTGTTGAGTTGACGCAAAACATTTAGAGCTGTTTTGATACAAAATTTTGTAGGAGAAGAGCGTGTAATTTGTACGCAAGTAAAAAATGAGTGTACAGATCAATTATTACCACAGAAAAAGATGTTTAACATTATTGCAATGAAAATTTCGTCCGTTAAGATTCGTTTTCACATTGTCAGATCATTTTCGTTACTTTGAGTAATTTCAGAATCCAAGATCTTGCCAGATGGTCAGTTTGATTAAGGCAACATTATTTGATTTGGTGCATAGGAAAGGAAAGTTTAATATAAATGTCCCAGATTGTCAGTCGTGGTGTTTTTGAGAATCCAGAGTTAATTTGTAGAATTAAACTTGATGGTACAGACTTGTGGTATGAATCTGAGGAAAATTTTGTTGTCGAAAAGCTATGGAAATAAGATGGGTTTATTTATAAGTTTATACATTACCGCATTCGGCGAATGTTGTAGGTTGGAAGTACTAGTGCCAAAATCTCAGCGTTGATGTCTTAAATCATGTCATGATTTCAGCAGGACATCTTGGTTCTTTAAAAACTTTTGTCTCGTGTGTCAGAATTATATTATGAAAGATGATCTTTGATGCATAAATTTTTGGAAATTGTTAGGTGGTGAAAAGGTCACCTAGCATATTTAGGCGTTGATGTGGGAAGGGAGAGAGGTTGGACTACGTTTCAACACATTGATTTTAGATTCTTGATGGGTTTTTTATTCCAAGACATAAATGGCATTTAGTTGTTGGTGACTGGTTCTCGAAGTATTCGATTTTGCAACCTTTGTAGTGCTACGGCACATTTGATCGAGAAATTTTGGAGGAAAAAGTATTTCTTGTCTACGGAGTACCACAGTTTGTTATTTGTGATATTGGTCCACAATTAATTGGACGTATTTTTAAAGCTTTGTGTGCAAGGTGAAATTCAAAGATTTGGTATAATGCTGTTTATGCTCCCAATGCAATTTTGTGGAAAGAATCAATAAGACAGTTGGAACAGCAATCCGTTCATACGTAGAAGAACATGATACGTGGGATATTGAGATATCAAAGATCCAATACGCAATCAACTCAGCAAAACATGAGTCCACCAACTATTCGCCAAATTTTAGTTTTGGTCGTCAGGTACCATTAAGTGGAAAAGCTTATAATGATAATTTTATACCTGGTGAGGAAGTTGATGTCGTCTCCAGTAGTAGACCTTCTTATGTTTTGGATCGTCAACCTTTGTTTGATATTTTGGAAATGTCCGTGAAAATTTGCATGTAGCTTATCAACGTTCGAGTAAACGCTACAATCTTAGGAGAAGAGACATTTCATTCCGAGTCGGAGAAAGTGTTTTGGAGAGCTAATAAGGTCCTCTCGAGTGCTAGTGACAAATTCTCCGCTAAGTTAGCACCTAAATTTCGTTATGAGTAAAGTTCGAAAAAACATTCCAATTTAGTATATGAGTTAGAGAACGAAGATGGAACAAGAGCAGGAAATGGCACGTAAAGGACTTGAAACCAGTTGAAGCATCATATCCAAATGAAAATGATGATCCTGACGATTAGTTCCGGTCCGGTCATCCCTTGATGTTAAGTAATGCAGTAGTGGTTTGCTTTGTTTATTCCGATTTTTGATTTAGTGTCGTTCGCTAATTTTGAGTATTTTATTTGAGAAGTGAAATAAGTGGTTAGAGATTTTGTAGGTTTTGAGGTTTTGTGGTCATTTGCTCGCGTTACTCGGAGATATGTTTGGAGGATGTCTTTGCCTTGGTAGAAGTGGTCTTTTTGATTATCGCGCGTTATATCGAGAGAGAATATTAGATTATGTCTTTGACCGTTCGTTCTTTACAGTGTCAAGTTGGCTGGGCTATTTAATTGTTAGATCCTGTTGTTTGTTGATATCAGTAGGTAGAGGATATTCAGTTTATTCTTTCCCTGTTTTTTTAATCTCGAAATTCTTTGGTTTTGATAAGTAAAGGTTAGGCCTTCTTTGAGTCTCATCTCTTTGTCATACTAAGTGAGATCTGTTGTTTGTTGAAACTTAGTGATTAGGATTATCAGTGACTGCGAAAAATACAATATCTGGCTCATTTGTATTTGAATTTGTTATAACCTTATGGTTAGGTTACCTTAGTTTTGATTATCTCTTTGTAAAGTGATAATATTGTATTTGAATTTGTTAAGTAACCTTATGGTTAGGTTACCTTAGTTTTGATTATCTCTTTGCGATAAAGTGATAATATTTTGTATTTGAATTTGTTAACCTTATGGTTAGGTTACCTTAGTTTTGATTATCTCTTTGATAAAGTGATAATATTTTGTATTTGAATTTGATAAATAACCTTGGTTGGGTTATTTTCGTTTTGATTATCTCTTTGCAATAAAGTGATAATATTTTGTATTTAATTTTGGTTAGGTCACTTATGTGTTGATGGTGTTTAAATTTAGACCTATTGATTCTTTGGTCCTCACCTTATAGTGATGATATTTGAATAGTTATGCTGTTTTGATGAGGAAGCATTCCTTTTTTTGGAGATAGAGCTAATTGAGCTCCTGAAGTAAAGTTTTTTTGAAATTTGAAATAAATTGTAAATGTTTGGTTATAGGTAATAGATATTAGTCTTGTTAGAAGTAAGAACCCCATGTTAAAGAATCATTGTGAATTCAATCTTTTGTCCTGTGGAGTGTTTGACTTTCTAATTTGACCCTCCCAATTTTGATTATTACCGATTGTGACTCGATTTTGTCTCCGATGGACGTTAGGTACACGTAGTTACCAACACACTCTCATTTGTAAATATTTGTCCCTCCATTTGAATAAATTCATAAAATTGCATTGATAATTAGGAAGGTAGAAAAGGCTAGTATTGTGTTAAAAAAATAAAAATTTTTTTGTATTTGTTATATTTGAAGTTTTTTTCAAAAAAAAAAATTTTTTCTTTTAGAAAGTAGTGTAACAATTTTATTTTCGCAGTAAAGAATCTTCATTAAAGGTACAACGAATATTAAAATACCTTTATTAGCTAAAATAATGATACGAGTAACAATCAAATTTTACATTTACAATATCTAGAGTCATTAGTCTATTTGTTTCGGAGTTCGGTGTATTTACAGCCACTGGCGCGCGCGTAAGAGGTTTTGACAACCCCCCGGATCCTCCACCATGCAAGAACGCAGCGAGGGCACTCGTCGATAGTTAGAGGCAGCAACAATGTTGAAAAGAATGACGAGTGACCTCCGGGTCGCCTTATTTTTGTGAATCATTTCTGAGTAACGCGCAACGAACTCATATCATAGTACAACGAAAATTAGAACGAAGACTTATAAATTACAACGAAAAACTTATAGGACTACGTAATGAAAATTATATTAAATCAAGATTAGACAACGGAAGATTAGACGAATTTGAATCAATGTAAGAACCCGCTTCACTTCAACACCTGTATTATAGCATGGAAGGCAGGAATAATTAGTAGCAGATTCAGCACGGCGATGCAGTTTCCATCCCAACCAAGGACAACAGCCGGTAGTTGGTTCGTAGTAGATTTAAGAACTTCTCAGAACTTCATTCTGAAAGCACATTATTTCGTTTTGTTTGTTAGAAGTACAAAATTGTTATTCAGTTTATTTGTTGTAAGCTGGTTTTCTCCAGTATCAAATTTGATTTCACTTAGTTTAGTAAATATGTGACAACACGTGGCTTCAGCATAAATTAACAGCTGCGATTACGTCACCTGTTTGTTTGAACAATGTCGTCAACAATTGCATAATGGCTAACAGATGTTTAGTATTACAGTACTGCCACCTTTGATAAAATTAGAGAATATCTTTGTGAATATTTTGATTTCAAATCGATTTTAGTATCGTTAACTTAAAGAGAAAATTTTGTATAGTAATTTTGTAAATGACCTAAACAGATCTGATTGGGTTAGGAAACTTAGCATAACCAGTCACACTGAATTGTAATTTATTTGAGTAAGATCAGTTGATAAACCTTACAATTTTTACAAGTATATCAAGTATTCATTTTATTTTATCACTTGAATTTTATTTACTGAAACAAAGAAAATTCTTTCTAGTAAATTTATAATCCACCTTTAAAGTTTTTTATTCTGATCTAGTTTGATCAGACCTGATAAACAAAAACAATAAGAATTAAATTTTATAACTCCATTATGTAGAAAATATTCTTTATGCATTTTAGGTATACTTGAGGGACGTAACAGTGTTCCCATTTTCTAGGTGACTTAATTATTATTTTTCCTTACAGGAACAGCGTCTTATTCTGTTAAGACAAGTTTTTGTGTCAGCGAAGGCGATCTTTTTTTCTTTGGGTTTCCACGTCCGCCCTTAGAAATTTGCTATGCCATTAATATAAATCAATCTGGACTTGGTGGCGCCTGTTTGTTTTAGTTTGAGTATGACCCCCCCTTCAGATTTCGACTTACCCCCATTGCTCATAGCTCTACCCATGAATAGACCCTAGTTACGTCGGAAGACTTTGTTTTGCAGACACCTGACTTGGAGCATGGTAATTATAAAGTAGGAGCAGCACGTCAGTAACCTTAAAAAGTATACATTTATTTCCTTTTCTAGAACGCCTACATAACTGCGGTCTTTCTTAATAACCACCAAATGCATACAGCTTACAATGTATCTAAGTCAGTCCTACATAAAATATCAATTTTCCTATCTCTAATAAGATGTTCTTGTCTAACACATGTATTGTTCGCGTATTGTCAACAATATGTTTTCCATGTATTCAATTTTGCCTTTTGGAACATTTCCTCCAACGTTGTCTTTTCCTTCGATTACAGCGTATGGCATGCATAATAACAATCTTTGGTAATAAGATAGGTTTTCTTAATATTTGTTGTGTACAACCTCTGGGCGAATATGGCGTATTTATCAATCCCAATTCAAATAATTTCTTTTTGGAATTTGTAGAATATTATAGATTGGTAAAAATATGTACTACTTTAATGTAGAACAGCAAATCTTGGCAGTTTATCCTATATCTCCAAATAATTTACGGGTAAATAGTTAAACGAAAAGCTAAAGACTACGATCAATTTGGTTAGGTCAGCCGCGGGTGAACCTATTATTTTGTATCTAATCTGGGTGACACTGTTTTTTGGACAAACTATTAAGAATTATCGGAAAAAGAAAATGCATTAAAAAAATTATCATATATGTTCATATCATGTTCATCAATTTAACTTTGGAATTTATTTAATTTCACCATTATTATGAAGTCAAAGATTATATATCTTTTGACATGGCATGTAAGATGATAACAAGATATTGATATCTTTAATATACGATATCTGTAGAATACATAAGAAAAAATTATTTTGTATTAATTTATATTCGATAATAGCTAGAACGGTAAAAACTAATGATTAACGTTTCTCAACTTCTTGAATAAAGTGAAACGATAAATGAGCATTTGTTATGATGTAAAAAATATGTGCAACAATAATCTGGTGAAGATTGGTAATATTTGTTATGTCGAAAAAGAAGATGTGACTGGCGGTAACAACCAATTACAGAAATTGTGACAATATAATGTTGGTTAAATTACCTGACACCAACAAGCATCTGCAAACAAAAGGATGTTTATCCTAAAAAAGAAATTTATTGGTGCATTTAAGCTATCTAAAGAAAGTTCGACCGATTTGTTAGCTAGCATGGTGTTAAAGCTAGCTTCCGTTTTTTAAAGCACAACAAGATGTGGCCAGGTAGCAAAAAGTTATCGGAAAATAAAGCTAAAAATTCCAAAATTATATTGTATACAAAGTGGAACATAGATGTTAAGTTGGAAATTTATTAAATAAGAGGAAGACGAAAAAGATTATGTGTAATTAGTTTAACTATTTACCCGTAAATTATTTGGAGATAGTAGGGCAAGACAGCCAAGATAAAATAAAATCTTACACAAGTGCTACATTAAAGCAGGTAGTACATATTTTACACAATCTAACATATTCAAGAAATTCCAAAAGATATTCAAATTGGGATTGATAAATAACAAGTCCAGAGGTTGTAAGACAACGCGCAACATATAAAACGTTGTCCATTACGTTTAAAGGAAACCATTTGCGAATGGAAAAGAACAACTGGAATTAGAGGAAATGCGATGCAAAATACAATTGGAATTGGAACATGTCAATGCGAACTGTTAACAAAAGATGTGTTAGAGAAAATGAGGAAGAATTAAAGATTATTTTATGTGTCGATGGACTTAGATACTTGTACAAATGTGGAGTATGCATTATGGTTAGTAAGAAAGACTCTTTTAGTTATGTTCAAAGGATGGACTAAATCCGTATAAAAGATTATTCTAAAAACGTATTTATCAAAATGGCAGATAACAAAGACGAACTTAAGGAATGCGGGTTTCGTAATCTTGGCGTACACCACACGCAAAGGGGTTCCGCTAAACATTGTATATTTACCTAGTAAAGAACCTTTCGGATCATTTAAAACCGAGGGTCTTACAACCTATAACAACCATATATTCCCAAAAGTGGTGGACATGCAACTACGCAACAGTGTGTGGGAGAAAGAGGATTTCTCCAATACCGACAAGAAGAAGTCGATCAAGCTAACAAGATACGTATGCAGGATATAGTGGAAAAGCTGCGATTAAAAGATTGTCACAAGCTGCAAGAATTACACGAAGGAATGGATCTGGTTGTCGGCGGAATCAAAAACTTTAAATATAGAGGCAAACTTCGGTACATTTTACAATTCGAAAACCTAGACGGTCTTTATGTATCAAACTATTGGTTAGAAAAGGAGATAGAAGACTTGGGTGTCGATTTAAATTTTAAGCTGCGAATAAAATTAGATAAAATTAAAACCACTGCAAACAAACATAAAGAAAGGACTGTCTTCTGTGTATAACTTTGTATTAAAATTAAGTTTAAATGACTCCATGCTTGGCATTAAATATTTTTAAATTTGTTATATATAATGTCAGAATAAACATTTTATAATAGTATATAACATTGTTCTTTATTTATAAAAGGCTGTGACGTTACCCCGAAATAGCACTCGCACAGAGAGGGGTGCGCATGGGCAGCGAGCATGGGCAGGGGTGCGTACGCGCGGGGTGCGCATGGGCAGGGGTGCATGCGCAGGGGTGCTCATGGGCTGGGATGTGTCTGGGCGTACACGAGGGAAGCGGATGTTAACAGTCACCAAGCATCCAATTCTTTATTTGGATGGTATCGAGTACTTGCCTGCGTATGTACCCGGAGTAAAAGAATACGATTTGCATACGCAGTTTATTAATAAAATTAGTTTATCGAGGAAGATGACAAAAGGTACATCATTCCTAATAGTACAACAATCTACGCATGTAAAGATATAAGATAGTTGTTTATATTTGTATGGATTTTGTAAATCTATTGTATATATTAGTTTTAAGATTCCATAATTTTTAAGTTCTTCTCCCACCTTCCAAATCCTTCCGGCTTCTATCCTGGTTGACAGAGTATACGTGTTATCTCCACGTGGTATTCGCGGGACACGGCGGTTTTAGATTTCTCGGGAGATGGTTGGCTAAGGCATATGTCTTGGGTAGCAAAAAGGTTTTAAAATGGTGTTAAATAAAGATGAGCAAAAATCAGTGATTTGGGTCTTTAAACGCATAACTTTGTATGGGTGGTCCTATTTAAAATCTATTTACAGATTTGGGGTCCCTAGAAAAATTTAATATTAGTTGATACCTAGCAAAATATATTTATCTTAAAAGAGTGACTACCCCGCGTATAATAAATACAATATAACACTTGTCAACAAAAAAGTTGTAGGGAAAATTAAAGACGTATTTAATGGGGATCCAGTATTAGAATTTGTTGGTAGTAATGTTAAGTCCTACTGTATTGTAGGCGAGAAAGATACGATTAAAAAGATTAAAGGGGTCTCACAAATTGTAGTTAAGTAAAACCGAGGGTCTTACAACCTATAACGAGCATATACCTCAAAAGGGAGGCATGCAACTACGCAGCAGTGCGCGGAGAATAAAAATTCTCTCCAATAAGAAATTAAAGTTTCCATGTACGTAGCACCAGTCATTGAGTAACGGTAGAAATGTGGAACCTATAAAGACGATTATTAATTGCGGTTTAGAAAAATAGTAGTTTTCGTGGACTAAATAAAATAGCTTAGACTGGTTAATGTATATGACTACATATTCTCGTACACATCCACAAACATCTGCTTACGTTCGTATACGAGCATGGCGATGCCGGTAGTTTTTGTTTAACAAATAGTAGGAAAAATACGTCAGGTGTTAGTGCGTGGAAGCCCATAGGGTCGGTTGGATTAAAAAAGAACGGTGCGGCGGGATGTATGGTGGTTCCCCGTTAGAATAATCGAAAGTGGTTAATCAATTGTATTAGATGTTTAAATAAGCGAAAGTGTAAAGGCCTACATAAACAAAAATTTAATTATCCGACAAAAAAGTGCGCGATGTGCTACACTTATAAAGAAAGTATGGAATGGTGCTTTGCATCGGTCCTAACAATAAAAAGGAGAATGACTTTTTCTAGCAACTACAAGAATAGCAGTAGCGCAGAGAAGGGGTATGCATGTATTATACAGTGCATTGTTAGTTTACGCGTAGCTCGGATGTGTAATTGATCACGACTTAAAGATCCCTCGGAGGTTTAAAAATTCTCGGCCTATTGTCGTTTGAAAAATGTTTGTAAATTATCAGAACAGGAGCGGGTCGAAGTTTGTTAGATGGATGATTGACTGAGTTTTTCTACCTTTACGAGGGAATTGGAAGTTGAGAGACATCGAGCATCTAATTCTCTATTTGGGCGATATCGAGTACTTACCGGTTCTAGAAATCATTACGTGGCCGACCGCTATGCGAAAGTGTAAAAGCCTACAGTAGCAAAATTTAATCATCAGACGAAAAAGTGCGCGATGTGCTATAGAAAGTATAAAATTGGTGCTTTGCATCGCTCCTAACAGTAAAAAGAAGAGTGACTTTTTCTAGCAATTACAAGAATAGCAGTAGCGCGGCGAAAGGGTATGCATGTATTATACAGCGCATTGTTGCTATAAAATATGTTAGTTTACGAGAAGCTCGAACGTGCACAAATTAAATTTTAATCTATAATTAACCACGGTCGTAAAAATGGGAAATTAATGGTTAATTTTAATACTGCTAAGCATATACTTTCGCTCGGTGACTCGTTTAGAAAATATTCAAGCCCACCATTTCCTAAAGTATGACGTAGAAGTTATTTAAAATTAAATTACTTTATTAGTAAGTATCCTGTAGACAACAAGTTGGTATTTCCTTAGTAATGGTTTAAAGTGTTTTTGGTTATAGTAGCACTGCATCTTCTACAGCACGACTTGCACACAATTTGTGTGCGTGTGCTATCACCCTTTTGGATTTTTAATATGCACGCGATCCGTATAACATGGAAGACGTTTCCGATGTTTCTACTAACGGCATTCGCACCATCGACGATGCGAACCGGGTGCATGCATTAACGCTAAATGTATTGGACGAGCAGCAAGGATTATGACGTCATTTAGTTCCCCGCTGAATCCTCAACTTCGTTCGGGTGTCTTCGGAAACCTTCGGTTTGCATTCTATAAGGTACATAAAGCAGGTGCGCAAGAGTAAACTCTTTAGTTATAAGTTAGTTCGCTTACAAGTTTAACCAAAGTGCTATAGTGCGGATTTTGTTTTGTACTAAAATGGTATCTGCAAACGTTTTTAAGTGCAACTCTTGCGGTTCTTCCTATACCTGGAAAAATGCTCTCATACGGCACCAGAACAAATGTCGTGGTGTAACATCGTCTACGGTTAAGCTTATACATCCGTCCGCAGCAAAGTACTTAAACTGTGAATCTTGCGGTATCGCTTTTACGAGAATGGGCAACTTACAGCGACACAAGGAAAAACAGCACGGTATGTCATTAAGCCGTAAACGTTCAGCTCCGCCAGCTGTTAAAGGGCCTTGTACAAAACAACCACGAATTATGTGTAAAGTATGCGATTTCGAAATGGAAAAAACTACGTATGCCGCACATTTAAGGAGCAACAGACATAAAAATGAATCAGTCACCGCTACTAACGACGATGGTGTAGAAATGGTTAGTACAGCGTTTAACAACCGTATGGCTAGCTATCGCATAAAGAACGCCAGTGTCGACGATGGAGTGCCCGAGTTTCTTTGGAAGCAGAAAGAGCGATTTATTCGATTAATAAATGAAAAAAGAATACAACATACAGCAATAAAAGTCTATGCGAACTCTACGGCGTTTACACCAAAATGGGGGAAAAGACTACCGATGTGAAACTTTAACACAAAAATGTGGTTATAACGTCTTCTAGTAATCTGGAAAATATGTACGAGGTCTTAAGCGAAACCATAAGAACAAAATCAGAGGAATTTGAAACATGCGGGTCCGGTTGGTCTTTGGAAAAGGTGCTCTATTTAGAAATAAATATTAATAAGTATAAGCCGATATGAGAAGTTCTAGGTTAAAAATAAAAATTGTAAATATGTATTTAGAAATGTGGTTTACAAAATTTAAACTGTATTAGTAAAATTGTCTGTAATAAAAAGTTTTAAGAATTGTTTTAGATTTTCTTTTATGTATGAGCCGCAGGAAATTTATAATTTAAAGGGTGTGTGTAAAATGGTAAGGGATCGTTCGATTTTAAATCTATTTAGAGATTCGGATTGTGCATAAAATTCTAGGCTAACAAGATGTGCTACATGTATAAAAATTTATAAGAACGCTCAAAAGTCGCTACAGGTAAGAAATCTTAAAATGGGGTAGCTCTCTGGGGGATGGTGCTATGTGAAAAATTTAAAGAGATTTGCGTAGCTTAGAAAATTCTAATATTGATTGATACCAAACAAGGTAGGTTTATCTCGTGGGTGGAAATGTGGAGAAAGATTTATCTCGCAGAGGGTATATGTGTAACTTTGCAGGGCGTGGTCCGATTTCAAATCTGTTTGCAGATTCGGGTTGTGCAAAATTGTTGACTAATTTAATGTATTGCATGTATAAAAATTTAGAAGAACGCTCAAAAGTCTCTACAGGTAAGAAATCTTAAAATTAGGGTAGCTCTTGGGGATGGTGCAATCTGAAAAATTCCTAGAGATTTGGGTAGCTGAGAAAATTTAATATTGATTAATACCAAACAAGATAGGTTTATCTCGAAAGATGCAATGGCTAGACGAAGAAAACTATTTGTTAGGTTTGCTTATAGAGCAAATAGCAAAATTAGAAGATCAGGACTTTAAAGGGTATAACTTGCAAGAGCGTGGTCCGATTTCAAATCTGTTTGCAGATTCGGATGTGCGTAAAATTTTAAACTAACAAGATGTATCGCATGACTAAAAAAATTTATAAGAACGCTCAAAAGTCGCTACAGGTAAAAAATCTTAAAATTAGGTAGCTCCCTTTGGGGTGATGATATCTGAAAATTCCTAGAGATTCGGGTAGCTGAAAAATTCTAATATTAATTGATACCAAACAAGATAGGTTTATCTCGTGGGTGGAAATGTGGAGAAAGATTTATCTCGCGGGTGGAAATAATGCGGGTGTGATGTAATCAAAATGGTTGTGTGGGTGTCCGAGCAAGGAGGAGAGCAAGGAGGAGCCAGGAGGAGATTCATCTCCCACATTTCCCCCTTATGGGAATTTACATGTAAATTGGTCCAGATGTGGGGGGAAATGTGGGATTCTGGGGGAAATGTGGTGGTGGAACGTCACTAAATGGTCTACTATTGATACCAAGCAAGGTAGGTTTATCTCGTGGGTGGAAATGTAAAGAAAGATTTATCTCGCAGAGGGTATATGTGTAACTTTGCAGGGCGTGGTCCGATTTCAAATCTGTTTACAGATTCGGGATGTGCGTAAAATTTTAGACTAAGAAGATGTATCGCATGACTAAAAAAATTTTATAAGAACGCTCAAAAGTCGCTACAGGTAAGAAATCTTAAAATTGGGATAGCTCCCTTGGGGATGGCGCAATCTAAAAAATTCCTAGAGATTCGGGTAGCTGAGAAAAATCTAATGTTAATTAATACCAAACAAGATAGGTTTATCTCGAAAGATGCAATGGCTAGACGAAGAAAACTATTTGTTAGGTTTGCTTATAGAGCAAATAGCAAAATTAGAAGATCAGGACTTTAAAGGGGTATAACTTTGCAGGGCGTGGTCCGATTTCAAATCTGTTTACAGATTTGAATTCTGTGTAAAATTTTAGACTAACAAGATGTATCGCATGACTAAAAAATTTATAAGAACGCTCAAAAGTCGCTACAGGTAAGAAATCTTATAATTAGGGTAGCTCCCTTGGGGATGGTGCAATCTGAAAAATTCCTAGAGATTTGGGTAGCTGAGAAAATTCTAATATTGATTAATACCAAACAAGATAGGTTTATCTCGAAAGATGCAATGGCTAGACGAAGAAAACTATTTGTTAGGTTTGCTTATAGAGCAAATAGCAAAATTAGAAGATCAGGACTTTAAAGGGGTATAACTTTGCAGGGCGTGGTCCGATTTCAAATCTGTTTACAGATTTGAATTCTGTGTAAAATTTTAGACTAGCAAGATGTATCGCATGACTAAAAAATTTATAAGAACGCTCAAAAGTCGCTACAGGTAAGAAATCTTAAAATGAAGGTAGCTCCCTTGGGGGTGATGATATCTGAAAAATTCCTAGAGATTCGGGTAGCTGAGAAAATTCTAATATTAATTGATACCAAACAAGATAGGTTAATCTCGTGGGTGGAAATGTGGAGAAAGATTTATCTCGCGGGTGGAAAGAATGCGGGTGTGACGTAATCAAAATGGTTGGGGTAAAAAATTCCACAAGGAGTTCCACAGGGAGAGAGCAGGAGGAGATTCTTAAAAAATAAGACTTTATAGTGCGAATTTACATGTAAATTTGGTCCAGATGTGGGTGCAAAAGAGGATGCTGGTGCAAATGAGGCGGTGATTAGCCTGTATTCCTACTACTGTTATCAAATAATAGTAGGATCCATAATTTTGACCAATCTTTCGATGGGAAACACACGAGAAAGCAATTATACCTTATCAGAATGTTTCAGAAATTAACGGATACCTAAAACAAAGTATTGACTATTTAACTTATCGAATAAATTTTCGTTTTAAAAGCAAAATGGATTTGAGTTAAAATTATGTTAAAGCGGGCTTATTCTGAACAGGTACACTATATAGAGTATTGTTGGAGAACTTAAGAATAGAAATGAAATTCATTCAAGCGGGTAATGACTTAACCAGGAAAAAAAGGTATTTAATTTATGTTGAAAAATAAACGTAACACATGCCGGTTAGAGGTAGTGCATATGATTATTGTTAGATATAAAACGTGTTAAATGTTTCAGGGGAGTTTGGAAGAAATATATAACCATTTCGGGTCATACCATAAAGATGTATTTATTGTTCAAGGAAATAAAATATCCGTATTCGCAAAGTTTAAAATGATTGAGTATCTTTTTTGGAATATCCTTGTTAAATATTTTAACAGTTATTTTATCCTAACAATATTAAAACGGTTACAAATGAGTATGATGAATTTATGGTATATATATAGTATTAAGGAAGCTTAGAACGAATACTCGATTTAAGTATGAGTAAGTATATTAAAAAATAAATTTAAAGTGCTATATCTATATTTTTAGTATTGTGATGTGTGCGAATAGAAATTCTTTTTCCCATAGAGGACAAGTGCTGTCCACAGAGACTGATATTGTCGATTTAATTGATAGTTTACAGTGCGCCATTACAAATTCGAGGGAGTTGGAAATGATTCCGTCGGCAGACGGGAGCATAGAAATAGTAATAACTATAAATATTGTATAAATATATTTTCAAAATTGCTGTATTATTGAATTAAATTTAAATAAAAATGCAGAGGTGTTTTTCTGTTAGGTTTTTAAATATTAAAACATTATGCGGGTCTTTGTTGGAGCTAATTTTAAAAGACGTGATAATTGATTTCGATTCCCCAGGAAATATACTAATTTGGTAGGTTACACGATGGGTTTATCTCAAAAGACAGAGCAATACTGTTTAGAAATATATTAAAGATAAACACAGTATTGTTTGTAAAAGGTTGATCTGTAAATCAGTAAGAGTAGTTCGATTTGAAAAAAATTTTGAACGATTTGAGAACCTGAAGCAAACACAATAATAATTGATATCTTACAGGACGGAGCTATATTTAAAATATCGCTAAGAGTAATGCTCCGTGAATATACGCGCAGTTACATGACGTTTACAGTTGACGGATGAAGCGACTTTATAACGAACAGGAAAAGGCCACGGCCATTTCCCTCTATCAAGTGCTGTGATCTACAGTCAAGACGCTTATCAGAATAACGGCTTGAGGCAACAGAAACGCTTTTGAATTGATCCCAACGGTATTTTCGTCTTCAACAAAGATGCGAAGAGACACGTTTATCTTTCATTAGTGATTAGTATGAAGTATATTTTTATTAACACGCGAACGGCACACAACACTATAGTTATTTCACGATTAGCAACTTCAAATATAATCTACACACACTAAATTGTTGAAATATACTAAATACTCAAACGTGTATATAAATGACAGTGTTACCGTTCGAGAGGGCGGCGCCTGACTTCTTATACAGTGTCTGTGAGTTTTGGCTCTGTTATAGATTAATATGTGTGAAGCAATACGTACTCACAGGTTATACGGTTCATAAGTTCATGAATATACATTTATACAAGTTAAATAGTTATGAAATCAGCATATGTACAGGTTAATGCAGTTCGATAGTTTTCAGCAATCTTTGGAAGGTATCGTGGTTTACTGTAGGTGCCAAATATGAGCTTAAATAGTTATGAAAAAATATATGCACAGGCTAAAGCAGTTCGGAAGTCTTCGGCAATCTTCGGAACGCTTCAGAAGGCGCTTTGGCTTACTGCAGGCGCGAATTATGAGCTAAACTATTAATGAAATGAATATGTGTACAGGTTACAACAGTTCGGAAGTCTTCGGCAATATTCGGAAAACTTTGGAGAGCGGCGGCGTCGTGATGCGGGGCATCACTCGTCGAGGCGTCGGCGTAAGTGGGCTATAGTAGAGCGTCGCAGGTACGAAGGGAATGGCAGGCTATAAGACAGCACTGTTTAGTAAAGGTTTGCATGTGGAGGCGTCGGCGTCGTGATGCAGAGCATCAGTCATCGAGGCGTCGGCATAGGCGGGCTATACGACAGCGCTACTGTGAAAGTATTGGCAGGCTATAGAGCAGCACTGCTTGTAAAAGTATTGGCAGGCTATGGTGAGCACTGCTAGTTGATTCCTTAGGCTATGGAGAGCACTAAACGAATGCTTCTTGTAGAATTCGAAATTATATTTATACACTTCTTCTCCCTAAGCTGGCTATGTAGAAAAAGGTTAATGAGATGTTTAACCAATGAAAACGTGGGGTTTAGTTTTAGCATGTAAAAGAATGTCCGTGGGCTTTTGACCAATGACAGTTCAGGATTTAGAATAGTTTGTTTATTAGTTAAAAATGCTCGGTGTTCCTTAGGGTTGTTCTATTTCCCGCACATGCTGATATTGGTTACAACAGAAACGTTGATTTAACAGGACTGACATCATACACTTTTATCATGTAACAACGTCTCCCGACTATACTACATCAATGGCTTTAAAGGATCTTTAGCGTACATGCGATAACTCCCTAATATGTTCTCTAATATTTGTAACTGATTATATTATTTTTATGTCATATATTTATTCAACGCTAAAGGAGCAATTTTAATTAGTGTACAGGGGTGCATTTTACCTTTGGCAGCTTCTGCAAATACTAAAAGTAAAAGTGAAAATGTAGCATATGGGGTTTCAATTTTTTGTTGCAAATGAATTATAACTAGTGAAGCTGTATGTAAAGCTATCATTAGTATTAGCACCTTCAAAGTGTATAGAATCCCAGAATTATAAATTGAGCACCATATAAGCAAGAAATATAAAACTAACGTATGTAATTTATTCAATTGCATAAGAATTCAATTGTCATTTTAAATACACTTTTTGGCAGGTTAAAATATTTATAACTTTGTCTATCTTTTATTTAATGTATTTCGAGTATGAATTTAACTGAAATAAAATGATTAGTTGAATTTCTTTAAGAGATGAATTTCCATATAGGACCCACAATACTCATTTCCAACATAGGTAGGTCTTCTTATTGCAGTAGCCGTGTTGGCTGCACAAAAGGGTCATTACGTACTTCACCTTTACCCGTGTAATTACTATGTATTCTTTGAAATTGAACTGAGATTGATTTCACAAACGGAAGTTATTACGAACGATGCACACAATTTAAATCCGAAATAATTCTAAAGACTTATTTAACTTTGTGTTCGCCTTCAATATTATATATGCTGAGTTCGTTTTCTTTTCGATTGTACTGCATTTCAAGTTAAATTTTACACTTACATTTTAAAAAAACATACGACTCATAAAACCATGTCTATGCAAACTGCTACAATTTATTATCAAACCATTCATCAATTGACATTAAAAGTTCTTGTTTTCATAAGAATTAAACTTCAGCATAAAAGGAGAATGCACACGAAGTAGGTAATGTTGTTTTCGTTGATCCGGCATTTTGTGCTAATGCTATAATTTTCCTTGCGACATGTTACACGCCGGTTCGAAAAACTGTATGGTTAGACTTGTATTAAGAGATGGGTTCGACAAACGTACCTCCTCCTAAGGTCATAATTCAGTAAAGATAAAATTTTAATCCGTAATAAAAGACTTTGAGGAGACTTCCGAACTACCTTGTAACGTATTTTTTTTCTAGTTACACTTCGTTCTTTAAAATAAAAATAAAACAGCTATAATTTAAAATATTTAATTTGTGAATTACCGTCCAATAGAAATTAATACATAAAATTGATAATAACACATAGATTCCTTTACCTTTATGCTCTAAAGTTCGTTACTAAGCTCTGTCGAGTTGTCAATTTGTTCACTTCATTATCAGCGTTCGAACGGGCAGGCTGCTCTGCAGGATGAGTGAAGTCAAGATGGTCGTGTGTAAGCACGTGGCTTCTAACAGTGTTAGAAAAAAGAAAATTAATTGATTGAGATGGAAGCCCTCTTTGATATCATTAATACAGTTGGTATAAATTAATTAAATAGATTATACTAATATTTTTCATCTTAGTGCAATATCTTAAGGAAATATCTTAACGCAATATCTTGACGCAATATCTTAAGGCAATATTTTAAGAAGACAATTACATATGTGTTCCGTATATTTCAACTTCACCAATAAATAACATTAAATAAGTAAATCTTGGAGCTAAAATTTTGTTGGAGAATTAAATTCAATCAAGCTGAGGTTGGTTTCGTTATGTAATAGTTGTATTCTGAAGAACTTTGATATTCGATGGTTATGGAAATTTCCGACAGCTGAGGTCAAGGTCCTATATCATTCGTTCAGAGCAGTTTCGTAGCACATGAGTGTACCTTAGGATTTAATCACTTTGAACATTAATTAAATTGCAATAAAGAATATAACATTAAAAATTTGAGTAACGTAAAAAGCTTTTAATGAAACAGCAAATTAAATAACAAATCTATTGTGTGTCAGAATGTTTACACGTACACAAAGTGTACATTTGGTAAAGCTGTGAATGACATTTTATGTCAGATATATAAAAAACATAGATTCAGTTGTCCTATCTAAACGTCACATGTCGTCTCACTTTAATTTAAAATATGTTTAAATATTTTGAGGTCATGAACTTGCATTTTTCATCGACATGTGAAATTCGCGTACTTACTGTTAAATAAAAATAACTTAGAGTAATTACATTCTACAACATCAGCACTTTGATAATTAAATTTTATTGTGAAGGTCAAGGAAGTACTTCGTTGATTTAAAGAAATTTATGTATTATGAGTAACTTAGAAAATTTCAAGTCAGTATATTTAAATTTTGTAGAAAGATTCATTCAGAGATCTTCCTAATTTTGAGTGCAAACATTACTAGTATATTTCTGTTCTAGAAAAATAATTAAGTAAAAATTTTTTTAAGAGATACGAATTTAAATATTATAATTACATGAATCCAGAAATTTATCCAAATAGAATCTATTTTGTTTTTGAATGACTTTATTATTTAGAATTCAAGTAAAAAAAAAATTACAAGTCATCCCCGATTAGAAATTGTGTGTAATGAAAACAAATTCCCTGGGTATATATTTTAGAAGCCTAAATTCTATTATTTTATTTTTGGCAAATATTTTTGAGGACACAAATGGTGTCCATGTTATACCTTTGTTTGTTCACAGGTCAAGCCGAAACATCTGTATGACACTTGGTGTTTGAGGTCTTGGTAAGTGTGTTTTAAAGAGTGAAATTCAGGCTAACACCCTTAATTTTTTTAACATTGTCTTTCTCACTCACTATGCAGTAGGACTTAGCCTTATTACCTACAAATTCCAACACCAAATCGCCACAAAACTCGTCTTTAAATTTCCCCACAACTTTTTTGTTCACAAGCGGTATACTGTACTTATTGTTTGGAGGGTAATCACTTGTATCGAAATGCTCAATGTTTGCACTAATGTCACTATACAAGTCTTCAGTTTGCACACTATACACTAAGGAGTCTGTATCCGTATAAAGCAGAGACAATCTGGGACCATACAGAGGAACCATGGTACTGTAGTGAAAGTCATACATTAGCGTTTTGGATAGGTCTAAAATTGACAATCCTGCATAAATCGGCTTGTCGTACTTCACTTTACACGATTCATCTGTATAATCGCCAGATTTTCCCCAACACTACGCAACTGTTAAAGTTAGGTCGAGCAATTAGCTTGTTCGCGCACAACCATTTACCAGAAGCATCCCACCGGGTCACGATTTTCACATCTACACGTTTGTCCACGTTCTCCATAGTCTTCCCGAACACCGCATTATTCATTAATTTATAAAAGTCTTTCTCAAATGCGTTTTTCGCCGACATCCTCAACCCGGTGTTAAGGTCGATATACACCTTCAACCATGGAGACTGAGTAAACTCTAAAACCCGGTGGATTGCTTTTAGTTTTAGATCGTATCGCATACACTGTTGCAAATTCCGATAATGAATAATATAGTTTTTCTTTTCCGACAGAGTTGCTAACAATTTAGGTGTCTTTGATTTGGGTGATGGAGGTATCATGTTTTCAGGACAGAAGGGTAGATCGTTGTGGGAATGGTGTAGATGTTCGGGATACTCCAGATCTACTTCTAGAATATAACCTTTCTCATTGGTTTCAGGTATATTCAAAATTAGTTCTTTCAGGAGAGCAATCTTTTTAGCATCCATCCATCTAAAATCAGCAATGGGCAGGAGCTGTCTCATTGCCCACCCATAAAGATTATTAGCATCCAGATATGCTAGGTACTTGGATGGTTCGTCAGGGTTGTAATCCTCCATATACTTATTATTCGCTCTAGCATATCGTTGGCTGCATTGAGTCAAGCGTCCCCTGATTCCAGCCTTAATAAAATTATGCATGCTAATGTCCATCAACAGCTCCAGTTTTACACCAGTATGCTTAAGCATCGCATCCCAGCTCAAACTTGGAGCTGTCAGGTACTGGCACGGATCCAGATCATACGTCTGCTTGCATACAGAGCGGAAGTTTTCAAAAATATCTGCAAGTAGTAGCACATCAGTTTTCAGGTATAAATCGCTATACTCCTCAAGCGTGCAAATGCCAAACGTATTCCACACCTTCTGTGCGTACTCGTAGTCCGCATCGCTGATATCCGTAGATGTTAAATTATTAAAAAAGGTTTCTTTCGGTGGTAATGATGTCTCGCTCAGTACTACAGCATCGGTGATATAGTTGTATGGAAAAACACCTTTCCGCGTCAACAACCCAAACTCTTGCTCATCGGGGTAGTATTTGCGAGTCTCCACAAACTGGGTAGTATCAAGATTCTGACTCAACTTGTCCAACGATGAAGCCATGAATCTTAACGAATCTATAAACCTGAGCTGCACCGCTGTATTGTCAGATTCTTCAGGTTCGCCATCACACTCCTCTGGTTGTTCACCATATAACCTCACATTTTTAGTGAACGATACGAAGCGCTCCTTATTATTAGGGATTACAGTGACCCTCTCTTTATCATACCCCAACTCCTTCACAATAAAATGGCTGTCGTACCCGCTTAGGTTATGAAACACCACCGGGATGAAATGAGGTACCCTGTAATTAATGTTGCACGCGTTATGTGCTGCAAAGCGAAATTTCCCCGTAAGATGGCAGTGATCCCTCACTCGATCATCTCCCAATGGTTTTTTGCAGATGCCGCAATCCACCGCTAAGTGAAAGAGTAGCTCGTCTAAAGGCTCCAACGCTGTCATCTTTCCCCGCTCATTTTTATTACGATGTTTACTTATCAAAATGTAAATGCAGACTATTCCAATTTTACAATTTCGAAAAATATGTATAAATATTTACTCCCGTCTAACTTTGTTTTCGTTTGATACATCCGATAATTATAGATGTAGCGCGTAAGCAAGAAGCTAATTGATTTTCACCGACGTGAATAGACTGGTATGAAATGTTACTCAAGGTTAAACGACGCTGGGTTTCTCCTAATTTAAAAGTAAACTACCTAATTATTATACGATCTTAATTATTATGTGTATAAAAGCACCGTGCGATGCAATATCATTCAGTTTCTGTTTAGTCTTTGACTAGTTACAACTGTTAAAAGTCTTTGACCAGTTTTAATTTCTTTATAGAAAATGGCTTCCTTTACTTGTGATGTGTGTGGGGTTGTCTTCTCGAGGAGTAACAATTTAAAACGCCACCAGCTCCAACAACATGGATCGGTCTCTGAAACGGAAAAAGGTTTGTTTGTCTGCGATGTGTGCTCGGCATCCTTCTCGCGGAAGGACAACCTTAAACGGCACAAGGACGCCAAGCATGGTGTGGTGGAACCAGTTGCAGGCCCATCCGGAGTCAAACGACCTGCTGCGTCGACGGTTGATGGACCTACCCCCAAGAAGTCGCGGAGGTGTATTGAGTGTGATGTGGACGTTACCAACTTGGCAGCCCACCAGCAATCCAACGTACACAAGACCGCTGCTAGTCGCGTCTTGGAAGGGGGCGATGCTGTGGTGGTTGTAACTACCGCTTTTAAAACAAGAGTAGCTACATACAGAATTTAAAATGCTAATACTAGTGGTATGTATACTTTTAAAACATTGAATGAGTGTTTAACCTAATTATTTCTAGACATTTCAGAATTTTTGCGTCGGCAGAAAGAGAGGTTCATCGCATTAGTTGGTGAGAAATTAAAAGATCACCTATCCCTCAAGGTTAACTTGGAGGTGTTTGGTGGCTACACCAAGATGGACAGGGTAGAGGATGTTAGATCTTTCAACACTCGAAATGTTGTGGTCACCTCCTCCAGTAACCTAGGGGAGATCTACAATTCCTTTGTGGAGAGGATGTCAGCTAAGTCAGAGGAGTTCCAGGAGCGTGATTCTGGTTAGTTTCTACAATTATTGATTTTTTCTAATTTGTACGTTTTAGGATGGAGTCTGAAACAGGCGTTGTACTTGGAGATTAATGTAAACAAGTACAACCCTTTGCGTGGATCCTCATACATCGAGCTCCCCAAATGGGTTCGAAACACCAGAGCTGTTATTAATATACAAAATGACGACAACGCATGCTTTGCCTGGTGCGTGATAGCTGCGCTCTACCCCAGTGCTCACAATCCGCAAAGGGTCGGTAGCTACCCCCATTACAGCATCATTCTAAATTTGACAGGACTGCAGTTTCCGATATCCATAAAGGATATACCCCGGTTCGAGGAATTAAACAACATCAGTGTCAACGTGTTTGGGGTGGAAAGGAAGTCGATTGTGGGACCGCTTCACTCTACAGCGCGCAAGAGGGATCGACACGTAAATTTATTATATGTTCAGGAAGGAGATACAAATCATTTTTGTTTAATTAATAATTTAAACGGCTTGGTTAGAACACAGTTGTCCCGCTATGGATATAAATTCTTGTGCGATGGATGCTTGATATACTTTCGTTCGGAGGAGGAGTTACACCGACATACAGTGCACGAATGCAACCATATTGTGACTACAATGCCGACTGCAGCTAAATGTGTGCTGGAATTTGTTAATATTCACAAACAAATGACCGTACCGTTTGTGATATACGCTGATTTCGAGTCGGTGCTAAAACCTATTAGTACTGCTACTCCAGATACATCTTCTTCGTTCACCAATAACATTCAAGAGCATGAACCATATAGTTTTGCATACTACATCAAATGTTCATACGATGACTCGTTTAACAAATTTGAATTATATAGAGGACCTGAGCTGCAAAAGTCTTTATGCAGAAGTTGAAGGAGGAAGCCCGCAGATTGGGTAAAATCCTTAAAACTAATGTATCGATGACAGCGTTGGAGCCTTTAGACGAGCTACTCTTTCACTTAGCGGTGGATTGCGGCATCTGCAAAAAACCATTGGGAGATGATCGAGTGAGGGATCACTGCCATATTACGGGGAAATTTCGCTTTGCAGCACATAAAGCGAGTTAAGGTTTGGGCCTTTGGAGCTGTGTTTTTAAAAAACAACTTCAAACACTTAACAAAAATTTAATAACTTAAACAGAAATTACAATGAAATTTAGAATAGCTGGTTCATAATAACTTTAATAAAAAATAATTAATTGTACTGGGCGAGTAGTCTAGGTAGACAACAATGCAAAAGCTGTATTACTCAGACTGACTGCCGGGCCTTGAGCTCCCGGGCTTTTTATAATAACCTGCCCCTCACACGGCTGTGGGAACTTGCAGATCTCATGTCTGCTTTACACTTTGTTACAATGTATCAATCTTAATTCTAAGTAATTGCGGTATGTTGACCGCCTGTGACCTGCCACCTGCAGTATCACTGCCCTCACGGATGCAAAGTTGCATGTCCGTTCTCATGAACTGTCGATAACCTCTCTGGGTTATCCTTGTATTACAATGTTGCAATGAACTTAAACTTTATTTAACAATTTCTAATAATTCCTATTAGATTCAATATTTCAATATATATAGGTAATTAGGGGATACATAACTCCTCCCACCGTAAATAAAAAATTAAGGTTTTTCTTAATTTTTAAATACATAAAATTCATTATTTAAATTTCATTTAAAATTCATTGTTTCTAAGGGTATACTTATTGTTTCTTTTTTTCTCTTTGTTTCCTTAAATCTAGAACTGTTTCCTTCATTCTTATATCGAAGGTACATTTTGTAAAATACATATATAATTACAAAAATTATTAAAATGATTAATACAATTGTCCAAACACATAGTATTATAATGTAACTTTGGCGTTTTGAGTTCACTTAATTGTTCTTTATAACTTTCCACTAATTTCACGGCGTGGTTGAGATCGTCTAAGTCTAGATGCTCTAGCTTCATAGGTTTCTTGATTATTTCTTCGTCTTCTTGTTGTATCTTGAACTGTAGTTCCGGTAGGTTTGCAAGTTTCTTTGTTGCTAAGGGATCTTGGTAAACTCTGATTACTTCGTCTTTCAATTTCACATAACAGTCTTCTTTGAGGGTAATTAGTTTGCTTCCGATTAATGCTTGGTTATTTTCATCTTGGTTGCAGTGGATGGTTGCTATTACTTCTGTTGGGAAAATGGTTATCCATTTGTTATCTGTAACTTTTTGAATTTTCATGTTAGTTATTTGCACTTGTTTGGTTTCACAGTTTTCGTAATGATTTGAGAATTTTAATAGTTGTACTTCACAAGGGCTGTCTTCTTGAATGGTTGTTGTCATCGATTGACATAAATATTGGTTTGGTGTTACTTCAGTACATTTTTCGTTTGTATAACCATATCTCAGTTCATTTAGGGATAGGAATTTGGTTTTGGGTATGATTACTTGGTATGTGCTAGTAACTTTCGTTGGAAAAGCAAATAAATGATAATAATTATAATTGTTACTTTCTACTATCGGGATTTCTATTAAAAATATTATTTCGTTTTTCTTTTAATGTTGCTAAAATTTGTTGCATTAAAGTAAGGGTGGATATTATTGAGTAAATATTGTATTTTGTATACTGCCTAGTTTATTGATAGTATACCGGGGTTGTTTTTATATGTTATATTATTACTTGGTTGTCCGTTCTACCTGGGTGGAGGTTGACGGTAAGGGTGATGATTGTCCATCTGAAATTACAGGGTGTCTTAGGTTTTTCAAATGAATGTACTTTGTGATTTTACCGTTGTCTACTACTGCTATGTTTTTATCTGATATTTTCTTAATTTTGAATGGTCCTAAATTTCTGGGTGCTGTTTAATGTCGCTTGCTTTGAAAGTTTTTCTCATACACGGTTTGTCCTATTGAAAATTTATTTGAGTCGGTATTTTTGTTTTGGGTTGTGGTGATACGTTCTTTATCGTTCTCTAATTTATCTTTTACCTTGTCGTAAGTTATTTTTAGTTTTTGTTTGTGGTCTTTCGCATATTGTTGATATACTTCCTTGTTGTAGTGTATGTCATAGAGATTTCGTGAATCTGAATGTCCTAAGGTCAATTCTAAGGGTGTAAAATTTGTTGATGAGTGAATTGTGTTATTATAGGCGATTAGTGCGTATGACATTAAATTGGTTATATGTTCCTTTTTATAATTTATTCTTAATAATCGAATTTGTTCTAACAGGGTTAAATGTAGTCGTTCAATTAGTCCGTTTGATTCAGGGTGGTTTTCCGTTATGAAATGAATTTTTATTTTGTGTAGTTCTAAAGTGTTTTGTATTGTCTCGTTTTTAAATTCGCTACCATTGTCTAGAGTTATTGATTCGGGTGTTCCGTAAAATGTGAAATATTGTAAAAATCCTTGGGTCACGTCAATGCTATTTTTGGATGTGATTGGTATTGCTTGGCCTATTTTTGTGAATGCGTCTACAATTGTTAGATAGTTTTGTGCTTCTACTACTAGAGTATCGGCATGTAGTTTTTGAAATAGTTTGTCGGGTGTTTTGGTTAACATTAAGGGTATCTTTGGGGTTTTTATCGTATTTCGCTTTGTCACATAGTTCGCATTGGTTAATAAAATCTGTGGTCAATTCCTTCATGTCTTTAAAATAATAACGTCTTACAAGTTGCTTTATAGTTTCGTTAATTCCACGATGGTTGGTTTTTCCTTCGTGTTGATTTCTAACTACATCGTTTATTTCGTCAGGGTCGTCTAATGTTATTAATTTTCTAGTACATCTGATGAGTTCAGGGCCAGAGTTATTGAATAATTTAATGTATAATTCTGAAAATCTTTGGTATAAATGTTCGGTGTTGAAATAAAAATAAAATCGTTTTTTCTCGGGGGTGTATTCTTTTAGAATTTTAATTATTTGTTCCTCGTTGTCATCTTTAGTTATTTGAATTTGGTATATCTTTTTGTTATCTACTTTTGTATATTTTACTGGATTGGGGTTATTTAAAACTTCGGTTATTATAAATTGGTTGGGTTTCATATCGATTGCTTCGTTTAAAATTTTTATCGCGTTTTTAGGTTCTTCGTTTTGTGTCGAATGTATCGTGTCGATCTCGTCTGGATCTTCCCTTATTTCTGCTTCGTCTACGTTTCCTATAATGGATTCCGTTTCTAATGCATTGAGTTGGATTCTACTTAAAGCGTCTGCGTTGTTGTTATAGATTCCTTTTTTGTATATAATTTCGTAATCGTACTCTTCGAGTCTGATTCTCCATCTTTGTAATTTTGAATTCGGTTCTTTCAGTTTGCATAGCCATACTAGTGGTCTATGATCGGTGTATATGTAAAATTTTCTTCCGTATAAGTAAGGTCTAAAATATTTTGTTGCCCAAATTATGGCTAATAATTCTTTTCTATGGTACTATATTTTTGTTCGGTTTCATTTAAGGTTCTGGATGCGTAGCTGATGGGTTTATCGCTACCTACTTTTCCTTGGCTCAATACTGCGCCTAATGCTACATTCGATGCGTCCGTCGTCAGTATAAATGGTTTTTAAAGTCTGGGTATTCTAATACAGGGTGATTCGTTAATATGTTTTAATTTTGTCTACGGCTTTAATAAATTCCGGGTGTGTTCAATTTTGTTTCCTTTTTAAACAATTTGTCAGGGGTTTGGTTATCTGAGCGTAACCTTTAATGAATTTGCGGTAGTAAATACTAAGTCCTAGAAATCCTTTAATTTCTTTGGTTGTTTTTGGTAATGGGTAATTTAGAACTGCATTTGTTTTGTCTGGATTTGGCATTACTCCTTGGGGTGTTATTACATGTCCTAAAAATGATACTTCTTTTGTAAAATTCACTTTTGTCTAACTGTAGTTTAAAATGTGCTTGTCTAAGTCTTTCAAATACTTCTTTCAATCTTTCTATGTGTTCTACCAATGAGGTGGAATAAACTATAATGTCGTCAAGGTATACAAGGCATTTTTCATTGTGTATTCCTCGTAATATATTGTCCATGACTCTCTGGAAAGTAGCGGGTGCGTTCTTTAATCCAAATGGCATTCGTTTGTACTCGTAATGTCCTCTAGGTGTGCTGAAGGCTGTTTTTGATATGTCTTTTTCTTCCATCTCTACCTGATGGTATCCTGATGCTAGGTCTAATGTTGAAAAATATTGGCATTTGCCTAATTTGTCTAAAATTTCGGTTATATTTGGTAGTGGATATTTGTCATCTACCGTTTTTTCATTTAACTTTCTATAATCTATTACCATTCTGTACTTTCTCTTTCCGGTTGCGTCTAATTTCTTAGGTACTATTAACACGGGGCTGCTCCATGGTGAATTGGAGTGCTGGATTATGTCTTGGTCTAATAAGTCTGCTACTTGTCTGTCAGCTTCTTCTTGGCTTGCATGAGGTAGTCTATATGCTTTTGTAAAAATTGGCTTATTGTCTGTTAACTCGATATTATGTTTTACTGTGTTGGTGAATGTTAATGGTATTCCTTCGCAATGGAATATGTCTCGGTATTCAAAACATAAGTTTTTAATTGCTCTTTCTTCTTCTTGATTGATATCGGTATTAAAGCGGATGTTATTTAAATTTTCTCTTAACATTTCGTCATGTTCTACTGGGTTGTAATCGTTTTCTAAATTTTCGTCTATTTCCATTTCGTTAAAATTTAGTTCTTCTACGTTAATTGGGTCTGTCAATGATAATTCTACGGGATAGTCGTTTGAATTTAATATTGTTGTGGTTGCATAGTTATCTTTTATTTGTACTAAGGCAGTTGGGGTTTCTACTCCTTGTTGAAATGTCATATGATTTATTATTCCTAAATTTTTGTTAGATTTTACTGGGATTTTTATTTTTCTTTCCGTTCGGGGTTCTATAGTGTATTTTTGTTCAATTTGTGTGTTTTGAAATTTAATTGGGAATTTTCCGTATTTCGTCCTTAATAAGCGATTTTTAATGTCAATGTTGGATCCTAATTTTCTTAGAAGGTCCATTCCGATTAATCCGTCATATTTGTCGTTAAATTCGAATACACAAAATTTATGTTTCATTTTAACATTAAATGTTCTCGGTAAGGGTATATTGGCTACGAATTGGTGTATTGTCGTTTGATGGGCTGTTTTAATTTTAAATGGCTCTCTTTCTACATAATCTAAATAATGTTTTTGTACGGTTCTGGGGCTAATTAATGTTTTTGATGATCCGGTGTCGATTAATAGTTTGAATTTGGCGTGGGGTATTTCTATGTATGGTAATACTAAGTGATTTATGTTATTTAAGTTTATTAAGTTTGGTTGTCTATGAATGGGTCCATTTGAAAATTTGAATTCGAGTTTTCTTCGTCGTACTCCTCGTAAGTTTCGTATTGTTCGTCACGTTCGTAAGTTTCTGCATGGTTTGATTCATTGTTCGTAGGTGTCTCAATGTAATTATTCTGGTCAGTGTCAAATTTTTCTATTTCTTGATGGAATAACTCTTCCGATGTAAAATTGCGTTTCTGATGAGGGTTTGGTCGGATATGTGTTATTTTTGTATTTTGTCTGGTGTTACCAGATGAGGTATCCATTGGTGTTGGTTTGTAATAATTATTATGGTTGTTATTATTATTAGTCATTGGTGTACTTCTATTGGGGTTTGCGTTGAATGCTGGTCTTTGTTGGTTTAGGTTTTGATTAAATCTTGGTTAGAATGCTGGTTTCGTAAAAGTTGGGTTAAATGTTGGTTTTGAAAAATGTTTATATTGATTATTAAAATTTGTATTGTTGAAACTTGAGTTATTAATTCGCGGTTGATTTGTTTGTGCGTTAAAGGGTGTAAATTTTTGTTGAGGGATTGTTTGTCTTGTAGCTTGTATGGTTTTTATTGGTGAATAACTTTTATTCGCGTTGGTGTTGTATAGTCTGTTGCGGTAATACATTACATTTTTTTCTTCTATGACTAGGTTCATAGCTTCTTCGAGATTTTGGGGTCGTTGGAATCTGATTTTATCCGATAGTCGTTCTGGTAAAGCGTTTATATACGTGTATAGTGCCATTTCGTCATACATTTTTGTTTTTAAATGTCTAACGTTTTGATCGGGTTCTTCGATTTTTAATTTTGTTAGTATTAAACTTCTCACGTCTTGGCATTTCATTCCGAATTGGTAGGGGGATTGGTTGTGTTCCATTCTAAGGTTTATTAGGTCTCGTACCAGGCATTTTATGTTACGTTGGTCTCCAAAATATGCAATTAGTAGTTGTTTAAATTGTTCCCATTCTTGTAAATCGTCCCTACTGGCGATTAAGGTTAGTGCCCTTCCGGTTAGTTTACTTATTACCAAGCGTATAAGCAATGAATTCCTTTCGTTATCTCCGGGTTTGTAGAAGGTTTTTAGGAACATTTCAGATGCTCCAATGAAATTTGAGAGATGTGCTTCCGTGCCATCATATATTTGTATTGTCTCCAAATAGAGTCGCATGTCTATGCTGCTCATGTTGGTTAAGGGTTGTTTTCGATTTTGGGTAATTTCAAAAATCACGGATGCAAAGTTGCATGTCCGTTCTCATGAACTGTCGATAACCTCTCTGGGTTATCCTTGTATTACAATGTTGCAATGAACTTATACTTTATTTAACAATTTCTAATAATTCCTATTAGATTCAATATTTCAATATATATAGGTAATTGGGGGATACATAACTCGCGTGCAACATTAATTACAGGGTACCTCATTTCATCCCGGTGGTGTTTCATAACCTAAGCGGGTACGACAGCCATTTTATTGTGAAGGAGTTGGGGTATGATAAAGAGAGGTCACTGTAATCTCTAATAATAAGGAGCGCTGCCTATCGTTCACTAAAAATGTGAGGTTATATGGTGAACAACCAGAGGAATGTGATGGCGAACCTAAAGAGTCTGACAATACAGCGGTGCAGCTCAGGTTTATAGATTCGTTAAGATTCATGGCTTCATCGTTGGACAAGTTGAGTCAGAATCTTGATACTACCCAGTTTGTGGAGACTCGCAAATACTACCCCGATGAGCAAGAGTTTGGGTTGTTGACGCGGAAAGGTGTTTTTCCATACAACTATATCACCGATGCTGTAGTACTGAGCGAGACATCATTACCACCGAAAGAAGCCTTTTTTAATAATTTAACATCTACGGATATCAGCGATGCGGACTACGAGTACGCACAGAAGGTGTGGAATACGTTTGGCATTTGCACGCTTGGGGAGTATAGCGATTTATACCTGAAAACTGATGTGCTACTACTTGCAGATATTTCTGAAAACTTCCGCTCTGTATGCAAGCAAACGTATGATCTGGATCCGTGCCAGTACCTGACAGCTCCAAGTTTGAGCTGGGATGCGATGCTTAAGCATACTGGTGTAAAACTGGAGCTGTTGATGGACATTAGCATGCATAATTTTATTAAGGCTGGAATCAGGGGAGGCTTGACTCAATGCAGCCAACGATATGCTAGAGCGAATAATAAGTATATGGAGGATTACAACCCTGACGAACCATCCAAGTACCTAGCATATCTGGATGCTAATAATCTTTATGGGTGGGCAATGAGACAGCACCTGCCCATTGCCGATTTTAGATGGATGGATGCTAAAAAGATTGCTCTCCTGAAAGAACTAATTTTGAATATACCTGAAACCAATGAGAAAGGTTATATTCTAGAAGTAGATCTGGAGTATCCCGAACATCTACACCATTCCCACAACGATCTACCCTTCTGTCCTGAAAACATGATACCTCCATCACCCAAATCAAAGACACCTAAATTGTTAGCAACTCTGTCGGAAAAGAAAAACTATATTATTCATTATCGGAATTTGCAACAGTGTATGCGATACGGTCTAAAACTAAAAGCAATCCACCGGGTTTTAGAGTTTACTCAGTCTCCATGGTTGAAGGTGTATATCGACCTTAACACCGGGTTGAGGATGTTGGCGAAAAAGGCATTTGTGAAAGACTTTTATAAATTAATGAATAATGCGGTGTTCGGGAAGACTATGGAGAACGTGGACAAACGTGTAGATGTGAAAATCGTGACCCGGTGGGATGCTTCTGGTAAATGGTTGTGCGCGAACAAGCTAATTGCTCGACCTAACTTTAACAGTTGCTTAGTGTTGGGGGAAAATCTGGCGATTATACAGATGAATCGTGTAAAAGTGAAGTACGACAAGCCGATTTATGCAGGATTGTCAATTTTAGACCTATCCAAAACGCTAATGTATAACTTTCACTACAGTACCATGGTTCCTCTGTATGGTCCCAGATTGTCTCTGCTTTATACGGATACAGACTCCTTAGTATATAGTGTGCAAACTGAAGACTTGTATAGTAACATTAGTGCAAACATTGAGCATTTCGATACAAGTGATTACCCTCCAAACAATAAGTACAGTATACCGCTTGTGAACAAAAAAGTTGTGGGGAAATTTAAAGAAGAGTTTTGTGGCGATTTGGTGTTGGAATTTGTAGGTAGTAAGGCTAAGTCCTACTGCATAGTGAGTGAGAAAGACAATGTAAAAAAAATTAAGGGTGTTAGCCGTAGTGTGGTGGCAGGGATTAGTGTAGATAGTTTTAGGGAGGTGGTGGTTAACAATGATGATGCCCTCTTGCATACGATGGTATCAATCCGGAGTAAGAAACACCAACTTTATACACAATTAATTAATAAAATCAGTCTATCGGGCGCAGATGACAAGCGTTACGTCTTCCCCGGATGCATATCAACCTACGCATGGGGGCATAAAGATATAGGTTAAGTATTTAGATATGTATATATTTTATTGTGTATATATAGTATGTAAGTTAGTTATAAGCATACCCAGCATCCCCATCCTTAATAATTCCATCGCTCCCGGCGGCATGTGTTTACCTCCACGTGGTGTCGCTGGACGGTAAAACATATTGTTAGGTTAACGACAATATGTCTTATTGACCGAAAACACGTTTCCTCTTTTTTACATTAATCTCTTTTTGTTATAGGTCTATTTAAACAGCACATTAATCTTTTTTTTGTTACAGGTTAAACTACTTGGATTTGGTTAAACGAAGAAGATAAATGTTATACTTTGTAAAAATTGTAATTAGTTTATTAAACTGTAAATTGGATAAAATAAATTATTAAAATTTGTGTGCTTATTTCTTTGTATTGGTTAAAGCATATATCTTGGGTAGCGAAAATAAAAAAGTTTTAAAGATGGAGTTAAATATAGATGGGCAAAAATTTAGAGGTTTGAGAGCTTAAAGTGTAACTTTGCAGGGGGTGCTCCGATTTCAAATCTGTTTGCAGATTCGAATTCTGCGTAAAATTCTAAACTAATTTAATGTATCGCATGACTAAAAAAATTTTATAAGAACGCTCAAAAGTCGCTACAGGTAAAAAAAATCTTAAAATGAGGGTAGCTCCCTTGGGGATGGTGCAATCTAAAAAATTCTTAGAGATTCGGGTAGCTGAGAAAAATCTAATTGATATCAAACAAGATAGGTTTATCTCGAAAGATGCATTGGTTAGTCGAAGAAAACTATTTGGTCCAGAATGTTAGCGGTAAAAAATCTTAAAAATAGGTTTATCTCGTGTGTGGAAATGAGGATGCTCATTTATCTCGAAAGATGAAAAATTTAAGATATATTTATCTCGAAAGATGAAAAATGGTTAGTCGAAGAAAACTTTTTGGTCCAGATGTGGGAGCAAATGTGGGATTCTGGAGCAAATGTAGTGCTGATTCGACACTAAATACCCTACTTGTATAGTACGTGATTCCTCTCTATGTACATACAAAAGATATCTAAGATTAAATTAAAATCAGATTTTGCACCGGAGATTAATTTTGAATGTATATTTAAATAGCTTAATTTTTGTTCACAGATAACTGATAGTAAACATTGCCAAATCTAAAAGTAAATCTAGACAGTACAATGTTGATTATTTAAAATATGCCTCTCCATTCCATCATTGTAGGACAAACGACTACCTATGTGCCTTTTATGCAACAATATGAGCAATATCGATATGAAACCATTCGAACTAGTGGATTATCTGAGAAGGTGTCACCCTGGTAATACAAGCAAAGATTTGAAATATCTTCAAATACTTAAAGAAAAACTTCTCAAGAGACCCACAATGGATAGTATGTTTTACTCGATGTCACAAAGAAATGATGATGGTTTGCGGACGTCTAGCAATATCTGGCTAGGTATAGCAAGATCTGGAAACTACATACTTTCGGGGAGCAATTAATTTTGCCAGAGATTGAAAAGGTTTTAAGAACTGTATTTCACAAACCTACATATGATGTAGGTAATCAAAGAAATTCCTTTGTGCAACAACACAGTTCAAAGACGTATTGATGAAATAAGTTACGATAGTGAAAGCTTCTTGTATAATTATCTGCACACTGGAAGGGTCAACTGTAGGGGGAAGTGGGGCACATTAATGCAAGGGACACAACGATACAGCAACATTTCAATATCAAGAAACGTTATTTGTGTAGTGACGTCATTAAAACCAGTAACTATACGAATGAGTATAACGTGGCGACCGCACCGCTCATCAGTTAGCCGTTGGCCTTTGACCAGAGTAAGTGTGTTTATAGCGCCACAAACTAAAAAGTTATGTGAGAAATAAAAGTGTCTCAACACTGTGTTACATGGTTTGGTTAAGATTTAAAAGTATCAAAGGTTAGTTATTTGATTTACTAATCAGGATTACACGTGTTTTGAAATATGTTATTTTTATTAATAATTAAAAAAAATTTTTTAAATGTCTGTTGGGCTATTTTGATACACAAATTCACGGGGCACATTGATATGTATAAGTGCCCCGCAAGTGTGCAATTGTGCCCCAACATACAAGTTTACATAAAATCTCTAAATTAGTTATTTTGTTTGTCAGAAAATGGTGCGAACGTATAAGCCTAAGACTGATAGAGCTAGTATCGATAAGGATAATGTAAAGACTTATTGTAACTGAAGTTATTTCGAAGCGATTGTCTATACGGAGGGCAGCTGACAAATACGGGATCAAAGCTGCAACTTTGCAACGTCGCATTGAAAAGTTTCGAAAAACTGTTGAAGGAAATGAAGCGTCATCTTCTAATATGTATACTTCCAAGTACACTGTTGCACAGATTTTCTCAGCTGAACAAGAGAAAGTGCTCACCGAGTATTTATTAAACTGCAGTAAAATGCATTACTGGTTGTCTTTGTACCAAGCCTTGGTTTTGGCTTATGAATATGCCGAATACTTGAAATGCAAATATCCGGAGTCCTGGAAAGCAAATAGATGTGCTGGTAAAGATTGGGCGGCAGGATTTCGAAAGAGGAATCTGGATCTAAGCCTCAGAATACCAGAAAATATTAGCACAGCACGCAGTTTTGCTTTTAATAAAACCCAGTCTGTCTTTTTTGACAATTATAAACGTGTATTGACGCGCTACAAATTTACCCCTGATCGTATAATAAATCTTAACGAAACTGGAGTTAACACAGCCTTACCTATACCTAAATTTTGGCTGAAAAAAAAACAGAGGTAGGTAGGACAAATAGTATCGAGTGAACAAGGAGAACTGGTTACGTTCTGTGGAATAGTTGCTGCAACAGGCGCCGCTCTTCCTCCTGTGTGTCTTCCCACGTGTCCATTTCAAAGAATACTTTTTAAATGGTGCTCCGGAAGGAAGTCTAGGTTTGACAAACAGAAACGGTTAGATGACTTCAAAATTACGCATTCAAGTTTTAAGACATATTCAACACCATACTTTATGTACCAAGGACAATCCAATTCTAATCATATGTGACAACCACGAGTGTCATATTTAAATCGAAGCAGTCAACTATTGTCGTAGCAGTGGCATTGTCTATCTGTCTCTACCACCACACACGTTACACAAGTTACAATCCTTGGACGTGTGCAGTTTTGGGTCGTTTAAAGGCAAACTAAAAATTGCTTTTAATGATTGGCACGTTCGAAATGTAGGAAAGTTGTCCCTATACAACATTGTTGAACTAACAAAATCAGCCTTTTTGGATCTTTCACCCCAAAAAATATTACAAGTGGATTTTCAAAACCAGGCATTTGGCTATTTAATAGACTTGCATTTGGAGATGACGATTTTGCAACAATTCAAATCTTTGATTCGAGTTTTCAAGATATTGCTGACGATATGGGTGTAACAAATGAAAATAATGCACAGGAACTAGATTTTGTAAGCATGGATATTAGCCAAAATGATGAGGTTGTTGAAAACCGTGAATAAGACGAGATTGAAGTCAGCCCCTCTAGGAATCAATTGGAGGAGGATGTATCATAATTTCCCAATGTCGTTCCGCCAAGCACTACGTCAATATGGTCTTCCTACCGTAGTTAGACCATATCCTACAATGGTAATTGGTAAAAATGCTTCCTTTTCGAAAAAAGGAAGAGAGAAAAAGAAATCGAGGGTATTCACTGATACGCCCGAAAAGGATAGGTTACAGAAATTGTACGAAAAAAAGGAAATAAAGCAGCAGATTCAAATGATGAAGAAGAGAGCAAAAGAGTTGAAAACGGCAACAATTTTATTGGGTTTAATCGAAACTAAAACAAATAAAAAGAAACAACGCCAACGTTTACAATCTACCTATGAAACCAATTCGGATGAATCTGTGAAATTGAGCGATGATGACGATTAAAATTTTGACTTTGTATCTGATCCAGATAATGAGGATATAAGTTTTGATGTTCCCAATCAGGAAAATATAAATATTGGAGATTTCCTACTCGCTAAATTTGAAAAGGAAAAAACCGTTGTTTACTACCTGGCCAAAGTCATTTCTAAATATAATATAACCGATTATCAGGTGTCATACCTCAGGAAAAAAAACAGGATTTTGTATGTTTGTTTTCCCTCTAGTAGAAGATATAGCAAGCGTTGATTTCAAGGATGTTGTTTTGAAGTTATCAAAACCAAATTACTCAAAAGGCACTTCTTGAACATCATCTCTTTATACGTTTTCTATTGACTTAAGTAGATTGTGCAATAGAAACTAAACTTTAATTATCTTGTAAATACTCCCTGTATGTTTGTTGCGGTTTGTTTAGCATTCTTCTTAATCTTCTTTGGGAATTAAACCACTCATATTTTTTAAAATGATCTTTATTTACGTTTCGATCCATGACCTAGGATCGTTGTCAAAATAATAAAAACTTCAAGTTTGACGTTTATGACATAAATTGAAGGTTACTTTGATTTATTGATGTTTGAAATATTTGGTTTGAGTACACTAAGAAAAAAATTTTAAAGTTTAAAAGAATGATTGCCTTCAATTTGTGTTGCGACCTGGGATCGACTTTCCTAAGGTAGCCAATACGCTTAACGTGAAATCAGCTGATTAATTTTTATTGGTGAATTTTATATAAATTCAATAATTTGGGATTGGAAAACATTTTTTAACATGTTTCTATTTAAACAATTGAGAGATTTCTAATTTTATGTCTTATTTTACCGAGATTCAGTGAAGGGGGTTAAGCAACCTGTGGCTACCAAAATCCCCCAACATTTATAATTTGCCGAAATAATGGTTTTCTAGTTAATATGCTTATTGTTATGTAATTAGTTATTGTATGTATAAATAGAAATCGTGTATGTAGGCTGTATTTCATGTTAATATCGCAAGGAAAATCCAGGAAAAACTTGCAATGCTACCTAGATATTGTGGGCATTTGATCTTCATTAATTATTTCTTTTGTTATTTCTTTTAGTAATGGAATCCATTGTTTACTGAAAGTCACGGATTCGTTTGCAACGCAGTTATTTTTATTTAGGGTTATATAGGCAGCTTCTTTGATTTTGCGTTTTTGGTTGTTTTCTTCTTTGTCGATAATTTTTGCGTCTTCCCATTTTATTTTATGACTGGAGACCGATGCATGTTGGCAAATCATGGATTTTTCAAATTTTCTATTTTTTATATATGATTTATGTTCTCTTAATCGAACTTCAAATGGTCTGGAACTTTCCCCTATATAAAACTTATTACATTCGCACGGTATTTTGTAGATACAGTTTTTTGAACTTTGTATTGCGTTTTTGGGTTTTGTTTTTGTTAATTGTGCTCTTAGTGTATTGTTGGTTCTAAATACTGTTTTAATTCTAAATTTGTTTCCTATTCTTTGAATTTTTTCGGAAAATCCTTTTATGTATGGTATTGAGAGCATTTTGTGGTGTGTATCGTTGTTTTTGTTTTCTTTTTCTTTATTTTTAGGGTTTTTATTCATTTCTTTCTCTATTATTCTTTTAGGATATTTGTTTTCTATTAGTATACATCTGATTAGGTCTTTCTCTTTCTTTAAAATATCTTCGTTTGATGATATTAATTTTGCTCTATCATACATGGTTTTGATAATTCCTCGTTTGGCACATTGTGGGTGGTTTGAATCGAAGTTTAAGTATCTGTTTGTGTGCGTTGGTTTTCTATATACCGATGTATTAATTGTTGTATCGTTTTTGCTAACTAGAATATCTAAAAACGGAAGTTTTCCATGTTGTTCTAATTCATATGTGAATTTAATAGTAGGTTCTATTTCGTTAATTGACTGTACAAAATTTTTAATTGATTCTATATTATGAGGCCAAATAGCATAAACATCATCTACGTATCTCCACCAGATCAGTGGTTTCAATTCTTGTGTGAATATTACATCTTTTCGAATTCCTCCATGAATATATTACTAAAGATTGGCGATAGTGGACTTCCATTGCCATTCCGAAGCTTTGTTTGTAAAATTGATCATTTATTTGAAAATATGTGATATTTACGCATAAACCAATAATTCCATAATCGATGATATACTTAGTTTTGTTCTTTTTTAAGATTGTCATCTTTTTCTAGTTTGTTTTTTATAATATTAAGCGTTTTGTTTATAGGGACATTTGTGAAGAGATTTACTACATCAAAGCTTACCATTGTGTGTGTATTTTCAATTTTTATGTTTGATAGTTTTTCTAAAAAGTGTTGGTTGTTTTTAATGAAAGAATCCGTTTTGCCAGCTAATGGATTTATAATTTTTAGTAGAAATTTTGCTAAATTATGGCATGGTGAATCTATGGAGCTTACGATAGGTCTTAAAGGAATGTCTTTTTTATGAATTTTTGGTAGACCGTAAAAGTGGGGTGGTTTACTGTAATGCGGGACTAGTTTACTTCTTTCTCTGTCTTCGAATTCATTTTAAAATTTAAATAGAGTTTTGTATATTTTATTTTCAATTGATTTTGTTGGGTCCGTTTCTAAACTGGGGTAATTCTCAGTGTTCAATAGTTCGTTGACTTTCGTGTTGTAATCGTTTTTATTCATTATTACGGTTGCATTGTCTTTGTCAGCAGGTAGAATTATAATTGAGTTATCGTTTTTTAGATTGCGAATTGCTTTTATTTCGTTATTACTTATATTTGGTTTTATTTAGTGATTCTTTTCTATTTCGATTTTGCATCGTATTCTAAATTCGTTTGCTTATTCTTCTTCGAGTTGGTTTGCTGTTTTCTCAATACAGCTAATTATTTCAAAGGTTGGTATTGATTTTGGTGTTACTGCAAAGTTAAGGCCTTTTGAGAGAATTGATTTTTCTGTGTCGTTAATAGTTCTGTTTGATAAATTTATCACGGTGTTCCTGTTTTTTAATGTTTTAGTTTGTGTGTTATTTTTCTCTATAAATAGGTTATTAAATTTCTTTATGTGAATTTCTTTTTGTTTGGAAAATACTGATTCGTAGTAGGTTTTTGCACTAACGAGAATTTTATCAAAATCATATTTTGTTACCTTTATTCGTATGAAATTTATAATGCCCTCAATATCTTGTTGTAACTTATAAATAATGTGTCGGTTTTGTAGTCTTTCCCTCATCATACTGTAACTTGCTCTTTCGAGAATTCTTGATAGTTTATTGCTTGTTTTCCAAATTTGATTCTAAACCCTTTTGGTATTTTATTTCGTTGTTTTTCTGCATATGTTATTAGGAATGTGAGTGAATTTTTGTGAATGCGATAGCGTTAGGTTTAGATTGTCCAACTGTCTAAAACAATATTACAAATTTCAGGCCCATACCTGACTTGTAAATACTCCTGTATGTTTGTTGTGGTTTGTTTAGCATTCTTCTTAATCTTCTTTGGAATTAAACCACTCATATTTTTTAAATGATCTTTATTTACGTTTCGATCCATGACCTAGGATCGTTGTCAAAATAATAAAAACTTCAAGTTTGACGTTTATGACATAAATTGAAGGTTACTTTGATTTATTGATGTTTGAAATATTTGGTTTGTGTTCACTAAGCAAAAATTTTTAAAGTTTAAAAGAATGATTGCCTTCAATTTGTGTACTCAAACCAAATATTTCAAACATCAATAAATCAAAGTAACCTTCAATTTATGTCAGAAACGTCAAACTTGAAGTTTTTATTATTTTGACAACGATCCTAGGTCATGGATCGAAACGTAAATAAAGATCATTTTAAAAAATATGAGTGGTTTAATTCCCAAAGAAGATTAAGAAGAATGCTAAAGAAACCACAACAAACATACAGGGAGTATTTACAAGTCAGGTATGGGCCTGAAATTTGTATTTGTTTTAGACAGTTGGACAATCTAAACCTAACGCTATCGCATTCCAAAAATTCACTCACATTCCTAATAAAATGCAGAAACAACGAAATAATACCAAAAGGGTTTAGAATCAAATTTGGAAAAACAAGCAATAAACTATCAAGAATTCTCGAAAGAGCAAGTTACAGTATGATGAGGGAAAGACTACAAAACCACCGACACATTATTTATAAGTTACAACAAGATATTGAGGGCATTATAAATTTCATACGAATAAAGGTAACAAAATATGATTTTGATAAAATTCTCGTTAGTGCAAAAACCTACTACGAATCAGTATTTTCCAAACAAAAAGAAATTCACATAAAGAAATTTAATAACCTATTTATAGAGAAAAATAACACACAAACTAAAACGTTAAAAAACAGGAACACCATGCTAAACACCGTGATAAATTTATCAAACAGAACTATTAACGACACAGAAAAATCAATTCTCTCAAAAGGCCTTAACTTTGCAGTAATACCAAAATCAATACCAACCTTTGAAATAATTAGCTGTATTGAGAAAACAGCAAACCAACTTGAAGAAGATCAAGCAAACGAATTTAGAATACGATGCAAAATCGAAATAGAAAAGAATCACAAAATAAAACCAAATATAAGTAATAACGAAATAAAAGCAATTCGCAATCTAAAAAACGATAACTCAATTATAATTCTACCTGCTGACAAAGGCAATGCAACCGTAATAATGAATAAAAACGATTACAACACAAAAGTCAACAAACTATTGAACACTGAGAATTACACCAGTTTAGAAACGGACCCAACAAAATCAATTGAAAATAAAATATACAAAACTCTATTTAAATTTTAAAATGAATTCGAAGACAGAGAAAGAAGTAAACTAGTCCCGCATTACAGTAAACCACCCCACTTTTACGGTCTACCAAAAATTCATAAAAAAGACATTCCTTTAAGACCTATCGTAAGCTCCATAGATTCACCATACCATAATTTAGCAAAATTTCTACTAAAAATTATAAATTCATTGGCAGGCAAAACGGATTCTTTCATTAAAAACAACCAACACTTTTTAGAAAAACTATCAAACATAAAAATTGAAAATACACACACAATGGTAAGCTTTGATGTAGTAAATCTCTTCACAAATGTCCCTATAAACAAAACGCTTAATATTATAAAACAAACTAGAAAAAGATGACAATCTTAAAAAAAGAACAAAACTAAGTATATCATCGATTATGGAATTACTTGGTTTATGCGTAAATATCACATATTTTCAAATAAATGATCAATTTTACAAACAAAGCTTCGGAATGGCAATGGGAAGTCCACTATCGCCAATCTTTAGTAATATATTCATGGAGGAATTCGAAAAAGATGTAATATTCACACAAGAATTGAAACCACTGATCTGGTGGAGATACGTAGATGATGTTTATGCTATTTGGCCTCATAATATAGAATTAATTAAAAATGTTGTACAGTCAATTAACGAAATAGAACCAACTATTAAATCCACATATGAATTAGAACAACATGGAAAACTTCCGTTTTTAGATATTCTAGTTAGCAAAACCGATACAACAATTAATACATCGGTATATAGAAAACCAACGCACACAAACAGATACTTAAACTTCGATTCAAACCACCCACAATGTGTCAAACGAGGAATTATCAAAACCATGTATGATAGAGCAAAATTAATATCATCAAACGAAGAAATTTTAAAGAAAGAGAAAGACCTAATCAGATGTATACTAATAGAAAACAAATATCCTAAAAGAATAATAGAGAAAGAAATGAATAAAACCCTAAAATAAAGAAAAGAAAACAAAACAACGATACACACCACAAAATGCTCTCAATACCATACATAAAAGGATTTTCCGAAAAAATTCAAAGAATAGAAAACAAATTTAGAGTTAAAACAGTATTTAGAACCAACAATACACTAAGAGCACAATTAACAAAAACAATACCCAAAAACGCAATACAAAGTTCAAAAAACTGTATCTACAAAATACCGTGCGAATGTAATAAGTTTTATATAGGGGAAAGTTCCAGACCATTTGAAGTTCGATTAAGAGAACATAAATCATATATAAAAATAGAAAATTTGAAAATCCATGATTTGCCAACATGCATGGGACTCCAGTCATAAAATAAAATGGAAGACGCAAAATTATCGACAAAGAAGAAAACAACCAAAAACGCAAAATCAAAGAAGCTGCTTATATAACCTTAAATAAAAATAACTGCGTTGCAAACGAATCCGTGACTTTCAGTAAACAATGGATTCCATTACTAAAAGAAATAACAAATGAAGATCAAATGCCCACAATATCTAGGTAGCATTGCAAGTTTTTCCTGGGTTTTCCTTGCGATATTAACATGAAATACAGCCTACATACATGATTTCTATTTATACATACAATAACTAATTACATAACAATAAGCATATTAACTAGAAAACCATTATTTCGGCAAATTATAAATGTTGGGGGATCTTGGTAGCCACAGGTTGCTTAACCCCCTTCACTGAATCTCGGTAAAATAAGACATAAAATTAGAAATCTCTCAATTGTATAAATAGAAACATGTTAAAAAATGTTTTCCAATCCCAAATTATTGAATTTATATAAAATTCACCAATAAAAATTAATCAGCTGATTTCACGTTAAGCGTATTGGCTACCTTAGGAAAGTCGATCCCAGGTCGCAACACAAATTGAAGGCAATCATTCTTTTAAACTTTAAAAATTTTTGCTTAGTGTATTCAAACCAAATATTTCAAACATCAATAAATCAAAGTATCCTTCAATTTATGTCATAAACGTCAAACTTGAAGTTTTTATTATTTTGACAACGATCCTAGGTCATGGATCGAAACGTAAATAAAGATCATTTTAAAAAATATGAGTGGTTTAATTCCCAAAGAAGATTAAGAAGAATGTTTAATTATCTTATTTTTATAAGCATTTTTTGTTTATGATCTATAACAATAAACTTGTTTTTTCATTGAATTTCTATAAATAATTACCCTTTTCATACACTTTATGCTTTGTATTAAAGTGCCCCACCCAATGTATGAAGTGCCCCGTGGATGGGGTAAAATAATACAAACTCGTTTTTTACTAAAGTCATTATATCTCTTATTATATACTAACGTAAAAGGTTTTTTTATTACTATTATAATATTGATCAGTTATGTTATGCTTAAAGCAAAAATTTATAAAATTTCGTTCATTTTTCATATATAAAATATGAGATTGAACTTATCTGTATCAATCTGACCCACTCCCCTCCTACCTGGTAATGAAGCATTATTATTAGCATATGTTCCTTTTATTATGGACCAAGAAATCCATGAAAAACTTCTCTTTGCAAAAACTTTGACAACAGACATTAAGGACGAATCAATATGGAACGTTTTGAAAGATTATTTCATGAAAAAGGCGATTATCCTGTCAAATATAATATCAGGGGCAGTAGATGGAGCGGCGGTCACGTTTAGATGCAATCGTAGATTTATTACCATGAAACAAAATGTACCTGAAATGTTTGCAATACACTATATCATCCATCGACAACATTTCTCATCCTCAGTGTAACACCAAGATAACCCTAAAATTTCAAATTTAAGTTATCTGTTTAATACAATACTTATACATCAAACTTCATTGGCAACAGTAACATAACACAAAATTTGTGGGTAGATATTTTTATTGGCAGATATGTTAATATTCTTCGACTAAAAATAATAATAAAAGCTACCATTTCCTTGCATTAAAGAAACGCCAATGAATTGCCAGGTCGTAGTATAGCACCTTGAGATGCTTACTATTGCACTAAAAGGCTTTATTTCCCCACCGTTTATGCGCACGCAACTAATTAAACTTGTGCTGTTTTCAGAATTACTTTTGTTTTAGTTTTGATGACTTGTTCACAAAAGTTGAACGTTCGTACGGTATAGACGTGTTGTGTATAGTGCTCCGTTGAAAACAATATTAAAAAGCTGTTACAAGTTCTTTACAAGTATCAACTATTGTAGGTATTAAATTAATTGCATTTTAATTGTTTTCTAACGTACTTTTCCTTTGTATAATATCTAACCCAATCCTATCCGAGGCGTTGTTGTTTGTCTAAAGTATAGTCGTTTTTAACCGCCCAAAAACGTGAAGAATTTGTGTCCACGTTTAGTTTCCTAATTTCAACTTGAAACAAATACAATGGATAAACGTGATAAATGTGTAAATTGCAATTCACAATGTAATCCTAACACTAATTCAATTGAATGTGATGTATGTAAAATGCATGTTCATACCACATGTTTAGGTCTTTCTGATAGCGATATTAGATTGACTCGTTCTAAATCAAAAGTAATCAAGTTGGTGTGCAATTCATGCAATAATAACTTATCACAATATAGTGATCTAAAAAACTTTATGTCTTCATTGCGGGATGAATTTACTTCATCAATTAACAAATTAAAAACTGATTTTGAAACTGAATTGAATAACATCAAGCAGCTGATTAGAAGTCAACAAACATTTGAACCTTCAGCTAATAATTTCACTCTTCAAACTGTCATCCAAGAAATTAATGATCGCAATCAAAGAAAAATAATATTATAGTTTTTAATTTGCCAGAATCTGCTAATGATGGCGATGAGCAAAACACTGTGAAAGAACTAGTTCAAACTATTAAACCCGGTACTGATTGTTCAAACTTATACGTTCATCGTTTGGGCCCTAAAGTCGATCTTAAACGTCCACGTCCGCTAAGAGTCAAATTCCATTGTGAAATTGATTTCTATGGTGTGATTAAATCCGTAGCATCATTGAAAACACGTGAAAAGTTTAAAAATTTTATTATAGCATCCGACAAGACTAAATACCAGCAAGAAGAATATAGACGTTTGAAGCAAGAACTGCATGAACGTGTATCAAAGGTCGAAACCAACATTCGGATTAAATATGTTAATAATGTACCTAGGATTACTCAAAAAAACTAAATGCTTCACCCAATTTCAATCCATCTGTAAATATTTTATATCAAAATGTGCGAGGGTTGAGATCAAAGGTTACAGAATTCTTTAATAATGTATCTATTCTGCAGGATTGCATTGTTGCTATAACTGAATCTTGGTTGAACACTGATGTTTACAATGGAGAATTATTTAACGATAATTTCACAATATTTAGAAAAGATCGTCGTTCTGATTTAACTAATACATCTCGTGGAGGTGGAGTATTATTAGCAATCGATAAAGGATTTTCGTGTATGGAAATTGATTTATCATCGTTGGCGTCAGCGCTTCCCGCAATTGATATTTGCGGCGCAAGAATTAAAACCAGTTTCAATTCTTTCCTTTCCATTTTTGTAATATATATATTGCTGTGTAACCTCAAAAATTCTCTCCATTAATCATAAACTAAGGTTTTCCACTCGAGCCTCACGAATTGGGCGTCAAGAATGCTGTGAATCTTCTCATATTTGCAGGTACTTGCCCTTTCAAAAAACAACATTCGAGCCCCACAGTTTGGGCGCCAAGAATGCTGTGAAACCTTTTGAATTACCTGGTCCGTCGTCTTTCTTCTGTTAATCGCCTCGGCTGCTCCTCTAGATAACTTACATCCTCAACCATAAAAGAAACAAACACATTCCTACCAAAAACATCAACGTTAACTCTATTTACATCAATATTCAGAATACATTAAAATTTCAAAATTAAAACTCAGCATAAATTTCAGTTTTAAAAAGAATTTCAAGATTAATTTTATTATCATTTTACTGTGCATCCAAAATTAAAGTCCTTGTTGGATGCCTACTAATTAATATAACAATATAAGCAGACCGGAGTCTGAGTATAAAGGAGCATCTACCACCCTTTACGTTAATTAACCAGGTTCGTCTAATTGAGCTCAAAGACATACCCAAATTTTCATCATATTCCTGAACATCAAAACAAAATACCCCTTTTACTTAAACAAGCAAATTTCATCTTAAAATTAAACGTTTATGGTTAGAACAATTTCACTAATGTCCATTTAAAGTAAATCAATTATAAAGTCATTCAATACACACAAAATGTCAAACAAAATAGTATAATTTACCTGAAGGTTACTGTCCTCGTAGCTTCAAAGTATCGTTTCTTTAGTTAATCACACCATTCAACAGGATCATATTTACGGCTTCTGATTCTCTACGCTTTTAAAATTTTCTCCATCACCATCCATTCAAAGTCGTTTCTGGGCCTTTCCGGAACTCATCTGTGTTTATCTGACCCTTGTTTCATGGATCCAGACACGTATTTGAACCATTTAATTATTAACACCCCCGAAAAATAGCAAAGAAATTCATGCTTCTGTCCCAATATACGCCAAAACTGCCTACTTTTGTGTATACATTCGTCGTTGTAAATTTTGCTAATTGGTACAGTGAAACTAAATTTTATTACCTTGTATCTAAGTGCACTGAAGTACATTCATGTTAGCACGTAAATAACAAGCTATTTTGAATCACTAAAATATACTAGCAAACTTTAAATCAAACTAAAATGCACGGTTTAACCTCTTCAATCAAGTCGCGTATGTACGAGCTTTTAACGCATCGAATCGTCAAAAGTCTAAGAGAGCTTGTTTATCTTCATCTCGGTATATATAGCAAAAAGCCTGTCTGTCGGTCGGTTCCCCAAAACGGGTGATTCTAAAGAATTCCTCATTCTATGTTCCCAGTCTGTTGCTCGCACGTCGATTTTTACGAATTTTCACTCGCCCCATTCAAATCTCAGAAAATTTCCACACGGCACGCAAGCATGTCCGAGAAAAACTAATTGATTTTGTACAGAAATTGTTGTTCTACCTCTGATATTTGCATCCTATTTTTAACCAATTGTGACCCCCGTGACGTTGCTTAAATCCCGCCTTCTACAATATGTGTCTTTGCTTGACGCATTTTCTCTTTCCTTCTCTACCGTGTTCTTATTGGTGCAACTTGATATTCTTTATTATCGATTATTTTAGTCCACATGGAGTGTGAAATAACCAGCTTTAGCAATTCTCGTAACTATTATGCGACGTTTTCCCCAAGATTCTTTGAAACATTAATTATCTGCAAAATTTACGCCGAATGAGCTTTTTAAATAAACCCAGGTGTTTAAACATACTATTAATTCTCAGAGCTTTAATCCGTGGTATTTTAATCTTGGGTTTTTACAAGTTTCTATAGGTATTATATGTTATTAACGGTTTAATTAACTCCAATTAAAATTGATTTCTATCCTTTTCATTTTTAGCGAATACAACTTAAATATTAATTATTATAGGTACACTTTGTTTTACTACCGGTTACTTAAATAGAGTTAATTAATATAAACTTTGCACGTAATTTCTCTTTGTTTAGGAATAATTACATTACACGCAGAGCTTTTCACTACTGCTTCGTCTTATAAATAATTTAAATTTCTTATTTTTACTGAAACAACCGAGTTTATTTATGCTTCATGGTTTTAATAACGCGTATTATTTAATGAAATTCCTTATACACGGTGATTAAAATTATTTGATGTGATTATTTAATTTTCTACCCTGGTCTAAATATGAGTAATATATATACCCCCTTCTACGAAAACCTCCGATTATGAAACATTTTTCGATTTATTAAATAGTCTGGTTCTTTGTACCAATGAAAAAATTATATTATTAGGTGACTTCAACATCTCTAATTACTATTCCAATACTAGTAGTGCAGCTGCCACTGTAGTCAACAACTTTTGTGCTTTCAATAACCTAACACAATGTAATGAAATACTGAATGTATCTGATCGTTTACTTGACTTAGTTCTCTGTAACACCGCCACAAAAGTGTCTAAATGTGCTTTTCCAATAGTTCCTGAAGACGGCTATCATCCAACTTTAGATATCTCAATTTATATTGAATATAAATTAGACATCAATTTCTCAATAAATAATGAAGATGTAAGGTGGAATTTCAAAAAAGCTAATTTTCCGCTACTGTACGATTCCCTTTGTTCAGTAGACTGGGCTCCTGTATATCAAACCAAGGACATTAACTCTGCAATTTTGGAATTCTACAATACTTTATATAAGTTATTTAAATCGACAGTGCCACGCTATCGTATTAAGTATTCCCGTACATATCCACCGTGGTTTGATTCAATTATAATTAACCAATTGAAACTAAAACATGAACTTTGGAAGAACTATAAACAAAGTCACAGTATTAATGATTACGTTAAATTTAAATCCATAAGATCCTTATGTAAAACATTAATTGATAAAGCGTACAAAATGTTTATTCTCAAGATTCAGGTGAACATTTCTTCGGAACCGAAGTATTTTTAGAAATTTGTAAATAACAAGAAAGGCTCTACTAGAATACCTGGTACAATGAAATACAATGATAAAACTATCACTACTCAACAAGAAATTGTAGATGCATTTGCTTTACACTTCAGAAGTGTTTACGTTAAGTCAAATTCATCGAGCACCACTCCAGTATTTCTTAACACTCGCTTTATTTCGATAACAAGTTTTACTGAGGTGGAAGTGTTGGAAGCTATAAGAAAACTAAAAAACAAAAATACTGCTGGTGTCGACGCTGTGCCGTCTTTCTTTGTTAAAGACTGCGCAAATGTATTAGCCAAACCTTTATGCTACCTATACAATCTTTCTCTTAGACAGCGGTCTTTTCCGAATATATGGAAGATGTCAATGATTACACCAGTACTTAAGAAGGGATCCACCTCCGATGTTACTAACTTACCTCTTAAATAGACAAATGCACGTAGCTTATTCGAACTATCACTCTCAAACATTTACTCCAACATCGGGTGTCCCGCAAGGGTCAAATCTTTGCCCTTTGTTTTTTCTAATATTTATTAATGATATTGTGGATTCTATCAAAGCAGAAAAATTACTGTTCGCAGACGATTTAAAAATTTTCAAATCTATTACTTCTATTGACGACTTCATACTTTTACAAAACGATATTGAAAGTTTGACTACTTAGTGCCTAAGTAATTGGTTGCATCTAAATATACAAAAATGCTGTGTAATTTCGTATGGTCGAAAGCATGACATGATAAACTTCTCGTACTTCATACAAGAAACCCTTGTTCAAAGATTATCTAGCTTCCAAGATTTAGGTATCCTATTTGATGAAAAATTCCACTTCGGTGAACATAGTAATAAATGTATTTCAAGTGTATATAAATCTTATGGTCTAATATACAGAAACTGCAGCAACTTCTCTGTTAATACATTACTACTACTATTTAACACTCTTGTTAGATCTAAACTTGAATACGGATCTCTGATATGGCAACCAATTTATAAAGTTCATAGCGATAGCTTAGAAGCAGCTCAAAGGAAATTTTTAAAATATGTATCTTTCACCTGTGACGGATTCTATCCACCTATTGGGTCTGACCATGAGGCTTTACTTAAAAGATTTAATTGTCGGTCACTCCAATGCAGACGAAAAAGTATAAACATAAGATTCTTATATAAATTATTAAACAATGAAATAGATTGCCCTTATCTACTAGGAAAGATTTCATTGGTAGTGCCTCGTCAACATGCGCGTTTTAGCAATACTTTTTATCTTCAAACGAGTAGAACAAATTTATTGTTGCACTCTCCAGCCACAGTAGTGTGTCTAACTTACAACAAATACTTAAATGGTTTGGATATTTTTAACGATAGATTTAAAGACCTTATAAAACATATTAATTAATTTTTGATATGTCAATCTTTTGTTTTTCTATTAGGTTTATTTTTGTACACAATTATTATACCTTGTGAATGTATGTTAAATAATTTTTAAATTATTTCCTGTAATTGGGTGTATTCCTGTTGGAAATAAACGTTTATTATTATTATTATTATTATTATTATTATTATTAAAAGGTAGTTGTTCGCAGCGTTTACGTTTTTAGTAAATATATTACAACTCAATTAAGTCATAACAGTTTTTTTGCAAAATGAGTACACGAGGAAAGTTCTTTCGCTTTTAAAGTTATACAGTAGCATACTTTTATTGTTTGTCCACTATAACTACAATGAACAATTATTTTTGCAGTGACCCTAGAAAATACGGCCAGTCAATGCAATAGAAAACAGTGATGCTGGCGATAGTGGTTTAAATCATTTTGGAATATTTCAAACAATTATTTAAAGATACAGTTTATTTCCGTGAACGTAACGACAGTTGAGATAAAGTATCGATATTCAAAGGAAAACAGCATTTCAAATCGAGCTAGTAATTGAAAGATGGGAAATATAACGTCCCGGACAGGATTCGAACCTGTATCTTAGGCTTTCGCGGCCCATGCGTTTTCTAATTACGCCACCGAGACGAGTGACGACAATTGGAAAATTAACAAATCTAAATCATGCACACAACCATACATCGACTTAATTTTCAATTACGTTTGGCAATTTTGTCAATCATATCCGACATTACATATATGTATGTACATATATATATATATATATATATATATAATATATATATTGACGTGATAAGGGCTCACGAGAGGTCATTGAAACTCAAATTCTAAAAATAAATCTCACCAAAATATAATAGGAATCGGGAAAAAAGCAGAAATGTCCGTAAATTCATGGTTACACCCTGTAAAATACAAGCGTACTTTTATTCATTAAGTACCATGCAGAATCGCAAATTGCGCATGTATAAATAATCATCCTGCATTATATAATAAATAAATAGCAAGTAACGTAAGTTGTAAAAATAATTAATTGTAAGATACCGTAAAACCCATTTCAATACTAACGCAAATCGATGCATATAAAAATATTCTTTCATTTGCTGTAAATGGCATAAGAAACTACAATCAACGTGTATTTAAAACCCCAAAATTAATAAATAATTTTGTGTACTGAAATGTGAAAGCAACCCCTTTTGCATTAAAAAGCAATTAATTAAACTGTGGATTACACAAATTTATTTTAAATAGAAAATTTTTTGGAATAGAGTAGATAGAGAAGCAAGTTTTGGGAGAATACGTCAAATTTGCATAAAATCATTCATAAATAAACATTTTATTCGTAGAAGCGGCAAGAACACCGAAAATCCATAAAAATCCAAGAAATATCAGATATGAATTGATTATCTTTTAGCATTAGTATGCGACGCTGCAATAATAGTACATGTGAAACAAGGACAAATAACGCGTCACGAGTAACTGGATCCATATAATTAGGTACTAAAACGCCGCAAATTTAGACGCTAATTGGTTTTTCCAAGAACCTTGCATCATAATGTTCCACATTTTTCTACTAGCTTCTGGAAACAGATAAATTTAAATATATAAGGTAGCGTTTATCAAAAGGAGCAATTGGATTTTATTCATTAATTTGATTCGATTCATTCAAACGTGAAATGTTATTATAAGTCGCAAGCAGTTGCTATGCGGAAATAGTATTTGAGTATGCAGTAAGCATACTGTAATTTAATAGTGGCGAGGTTGCAATGAATAAAGAAGCTATGTTTTAAACGTAACTTACAACGAAAAATGAAAATTATTAATTACAAGAGAGAAAGTTCTTCAAGATAACGCTATTTTTACAGATTTTATTAAACAATCGAAAGGAAGATTTAACCAGAAATGTACTTTGGTAATTGCTGTTTGAAATGAAAATTTTTTTATGGAGAATCTTGTAAGCTGATTTGACGTCAATTTAAAATAAGAAGATATTTTATTAGGAGGAACATTTTTGTGGATTCTGCAAGTATCACTTTTAGATTTATTTTTAACTGATTTATATTTAATGTAAGGTATTATAATAGGTGTTAATCATATAATATTTTTATGTAAAGGGTTTTACCAGAAGAATTTGTGATCAGGGTCTGAAGTACCCTGACCTTTTAATAGATTATCTGTCGAGGATTTTTCTGGCCAAAACAAATCTTACAAGTGTGGAAATAATCATAACGAGGTAAACCATCTTCAAAAGAATAAGTTTAATTCTGTAAATTTAAAATAAGGTAAGCAACAATTTTTGTTTGTAATCAATCCTTCTTAGAAATTATTTTATGTTTGAAAGAAACAATGTTGTAAATGTTTTAAATGCTTTTGTATGAGCGAAAATATTTAATACTGTATAAATGCTTTGTAATATTGCGGTGTTTGATTTCACTTTGAAAACTCCGTCAGTTCCGTTGAGCTAGCCAGGAAAAATTCGAAAGGAAGGTAAAGTGAATAATTTCAAATTTTACAAATTGCATTGCAAGAGTAACGTCATTATTAAATAGAAATGTTGCAAAATTAAAATGTGATAATGGTGGGGGAATATTGTTCAAAAGAATTAATAAGTTGTTTTTCAGAAAAGGGAATATAGCTCAGCTATGTGCCCCCGTACAGCCCTCAATTAAATGGTGTTGCTGAGCGCATAAACCAGACGCTGATGGACAGAGCAAGATCAATGATCATGCAGGCAAATATGGACAAGAAGTTTTGGACCGAAGCAGTATTAACTGCTGCTTATATAAATAATAGATGTCAATCAAGCGTAATAAAAAACAAAACACATTTTGAATTATGGGTGAGTTGGAAACCAAATATATCTAACATGCGTGTTTTTGGTTGCATAGCTTATGCAAGAAATGTCTTGTTTGACGAGGAAAATTATATGTATAACTCAAATGAGGTACGCGGTTGCAGAGAATATTTAAGTGATACAGAACTGTCAGAAGATGAGAGCAAATAAAATAAATTAACTGCTGGAACAAGTAAACCAAAAAGAAATATAAAATTGCCATCGAGGTTGAATGAATACGACTTGGATGTAAGTTGTTTGGCATTGTTGAGTGATTGTCTGGACACATCAAATTCTTATAATGAAGCAACAAGGTCTAAGAATAGGAGTGAATGGAAAACTGCTATAAATGATGAGTTAAATTCTTACATTTAAAAGTGGTTATATTTAAAAAGTTCTATAAATACAACACCGGAAGCGTGGTTTAATAGACACTATCGGTGGTTGGCAGCGCTAATCTTATACAGATTTGGGCGCGGTCCTCTACCAATGATGTCCTCAATATTGCGCAATACTACGTAAATTTACATATTAATTATAGAACAAGATAAAACGAACAATATAAACTTTGAAGTACTCACATAATAGGTCCAGATTCTCGCGAAGTTGCGCCAGGGTAGGCCCCTAACCAAGTCCAATCAGGGCTCCTCCCGGAGGGAATAGAGATGATACGCCGTCGCTCTCAAAAGCGTCGGATCAGCTCCGGCCAGCTAAGGTAGCCATGAGGTCTTCATCCTCAGTCGTGGAGATCGGTGCGCCTAGGTGGCGGCAGATGTCTTACCTATGTAGGGATCGGATTAGGAACAAGGTAAAGGTCGACAAACAAAAGATAATTAGCAAAGGAAGTCTACATAGGTAACCCTAACAATACGTTACCAGAAACACGAGCACTTCACTCAAAGGTATTGGCGAAAAAACCACGTTATAGCGAGAGAACCGGAAACTTTCCCACTCTTTGTCTTGTATTGGTCCAACCCTCTAGCATTGCACGATTTGCGCAAAATCACTATTATGACGTATCGGAAGCACCGCCTAGTCTATTTAAAATTCCCGCGCACTGCGTCTTTTGAAATATGCCGCGAAACTTCCGTGCATCCGAACTAAACTAATAACAATGTTTAAGTGATTCTTGGCACGTAACAATCGCGACAAAGCCACAAAAGAAAAAACTTAAAAAAAAGAAAAAGTCTGTTAGCACAGTAACAGCTTAAAATCTAAGACCTAACTACCCTATATAAAACCTAACTTAAAACCTACAAAATGTTTATATAAGGCGCCACCTGGTTTTTTCGACCGATAACACGTCTACCGAAGTACCAGGAAACGGAATAGGTAGCCCGATAGTCTTTGACTACACTAATTATCGACAGCACAAATTTGTCGGGGAGCATGAAACACTACTTAAACTAAAATGTGTGCGACAAGTCGCCTAAACTATCTAAACCTATCTAACTAAAGCTAACATAAAAGTTCTTATGTGCAAACACACATGAGTGTTGCATCAAAACTATTCTTCTTTTGGCAAGAAGTGCCCAAATTTAAAATGTTCATAGAGTGAGTCACTTTGCACTCTAGCAAATTTTGTTACTGGTACCTTGGTTTTCCAACGATGCACATTTAAAACTTGTCCATGACATAGTTGTGAATCAACTAATTTACCAAAAGTACCACCTACTAAATTCTTATATGCTAACCTGACAAATTACATTTCTAAATCGGGTTAGCTTTTTCACTTAAATTTCAGGAAAAAATAATTCCCACGTCTGGTCATAGATACCACACGTTAGGACGATAAAAAGATAAGACAAGATCTCAAATTGATGTTAAAGATAGTAGATAAGATAATAATATTAAGCTTAAGTTGTTATCCTCAAAGGTAATAGACAAGATAACGGTATTAAGCTTTAGTTGTTATTTGAGATACTAGATAAGATAACGCGATATTAAGCTAAAGTGATTATAAGTGATAGTAGGTAAAGTAACGCGATATTAAACAAAAGTTATTACTAAAGATAACCGGTAAGATAACGCGAAATAACTCTGAGTTATTCCTAACGGTAGTCGGTAAGATTACGAGAAATTAAACCAAAATTATTACTAACGGTAGTCAGTAAGATAACAATACTAAACTAAGGTTATTACTAAAAGTAATCAGTAAGATAACGATATTAAAAACTAAGGGTATTATCAAAGATAATAAAGAAGACAAAGGTTTTGGCCTAGTTATTACCCAAGACAATGAATAACGACAAATAGAGTGGCTCCAGTAGAGCCGTTTAAATGGGATTAACTCGTGCCCTCTAAAAAGAGAAACCCGTGAAGCAGGTCCGTTCACACGAAACAGCACGAGGGACCGGCAAAGACATTTGGGTGCATTCCTGCACCCGGCGATAATCGATATCGGTGATACTATCACCCGATATCCACACGGTATATAAGATATACACATCCACTCACACATTCACACACTCATACATACCTTCACTGCCAGTGCCCATGCACTGACAGCGGCACCGCATGACCCCACGAAAGATTCGCAGAGACGAGGTCCAGGTGTCTGTGAAAACCTCTCGCGCAACCACACGGTGACAAACAGAAATGAAAAGGCAGTAGAAATAGGAAAGGTAAAAAGAAGGAGGTTGGTTTTTTGGAATGCATTAGAGGCACTTCCAGGTAGAAGAAAGTAGAGGAAGGGCTCGCATTGAGCAAAAGCGACAGAGAAAAAGGTGGATAGCAAAGCGCTACTCAACCAACCAGTGTGGCCAGTAGCTCGGAATGAGGGAACATCATTCTTATGTGGCAGACGGGTGTTCCGGGACAAGAACAGGTCCACCGAAAGAAGGATAAGGCATAGCGGAGATAGCGGGATAAGAAAAAAGTATAGTTTTTGGACAAGCGTCCGAGAGAAGGTAGAGAGTTGTCCCTATTAAACACAGCGCAGTCTGAAGGACCACCTGCGATATTAATCCGACAAGATAAGTATAGACATAAGCTTAAAATTCACTAGGCTCCTAAGAGAACTAGTACGATCATTTTTCTAACGAGTGCATTGACTACGATAAGAAAATCAGACAAAAGTTGACACGACAACTTAAAAGTATCATTACAGATACAAACACACAAAAACAAACTGTTTTAAGGTAGTTTTTCAAAACGGTAGCACCCTAAACACACAAAAATGCCCAATTATAAGCAGTTAAATACAGGTACACTGTCCCAATATGCTAAAACAACCGAGAATTTAATAAGATAACAATACAAAGCAATAGCACCTCACCACAAAGTTCAATAAAAAACAATGAAAAAAATTTTTTATAAGTTATGCTGATTTAATAGAAAAAACAAATAAAGATATAGTATAATGATGTAGTATAATGTGGGCGACTGCAATAATTCAGAAGAAAAACACATGGAATAGACAATCCTAGTGTTTGCAACTGCGAATATGAACTATTTCTTTCAATGGCATAGACTGCGCATGTTCTATGTGAGCCCAAAGAAGAAAGCATTCACTCAACATCAGCTAAAACCAATCATAAAAATTCAATGAGTTATTTCAACCAAAGTTACGACAATTACCACACAAAATTAAATGACGTAAGAAAAATACTAAAAACCAAATAATATGCAATAGGAAAAGTTCGAGGGTTGATTAAATGAGGCAAACAAGGTTATATTAGGGGGTGTAGAGAATGAAATGATATATAAGTAACGGTATGGTCAAGGAAAAGTCAACCAAAAGAAAAAGATAGCTGAATTAAGGTAAATAAAGTTAAACGTGTAAGAGATTATATACTGTATGCAGAGAGGGAATAAGTAATTAAAGTTAACTAATTAGTGGCGAGAACAAAAAATATTAGGTAAATAGTAAGGAGCATGGAACATGAAAAACTTAAGTAGCATTTGGGTCAGCAGAAAACGGCTTAAGGTCTTTAATATGCCACCTGCCTTGGCGTTTTCCTTCAGCATCCTGAAGTTCGTAGATAAGGGGACTAATAACACGAGTGACCTTACAAAGAATGAATTTAGGGGCTAATTTTGAAGAGAATTTCTTAGATGCATCCGATAAGACATAGTTCTTTTTCCAAACTTGTTCGCCCAAGGCGAAGGAAATATTTCGTTTACGTAGATTATAGTGGTCCTTACTCTTTTCGTAAGCTTTTAACAAATTTTTTCTAACGTCGTTAAAGATAGAAGGTAATGACTGTTGGTCCTTGTCCCAACGTACTTTATCGTCAAATTCAATTACGTTAGTATCGTCAGGCACTAAACCATAGTAACTCCCATCGATTGGGGTATATCTTCCAAAAACAAGAAATGACGGAGTGAATTGGGTTGCTTCGTGTTTAGATGTACGCAAAGCTTGAGCAATTTTAAAGATATGTTCATCCCATGTAGTATGGTCTGAATCAATATAGGACGAAATAGCGGTAATTAAGACTCTATTTACTCTCTCGGTAGGGTTTACTTGGGGATGGTATTTTGCGTTAAACCAAATTTTTTGTACTTTGTAACTTTTAACGAAATTCTGAAAATCTTTAGAGATAAATTGTGCTCCATTGTCACAAAGAATAATCTGGGGAACACCAAAAATAAGAAAGACATTTTGTTCTAGGAATTTAATTATAGCAGCGGAAGTAGCTTTATGTAAGGGTTGCACCATAACAAATTTAGAAAACCAATCGGTAACAACTAAAAGATATTGATTACCTCTTTTCGATCGAGGAAGAGGTCCTAATAAGTCAAGCGATATTAATTGAAAGGGATAAGATACACGCTTAAAGTTACCCATTAAACCAGGGCGAGCGTCTTGTGAACTCTTATGGGAACCATAAATTTTGCAGCTCTTAATATAACGACAAACAGATTGCTTAAGTGTGGGCCAGTAATATAATTCAGATATTTTAGCGAGAGTTTTTGTAACACCAAGGTGTGCAGCTATGGGATCATCGTGACATAATTTGAGCACCTCACTGCGATTTGCAGTGGGCACGACAAGTTTCCATTCAGGGATATTCGATATTTTATGTGGGGACGAAGATGCAAATTTATATAGTCTATTATTAGTTACACGAAAGGTAGGAAATTTATCGGGGTTATCGGAAACTTTTTTAATCATATTGAGGTACCAGGTATCCAGAATTAAATTTGGAAGGTTAAGAGAAACGACATCACGAGATAAGGCATCAGGTACGATATTTAATTTGCCAGGCCTATGCCTAACGTCAAAAGTGAATTGAGATATACGCAAGTTCCATCTTGCCAAACGACCTGCGGGTTGTTTCAAGTTATTAAGCCAAGTGAGTGCTGCACAATCAGTGATTACGGTAAAGTGTGTACCTTCGACATATCCTCTAAACTTCTCGATGCCAAAGATAACACCCAATAATTCTCGTTCGGTAGCAGAGTATTTTTGTTCGGCAGAAGTTAAGGCACGACTCGCATATGCGATTGGATGTTCTAAACCATTGTTTACCTGGAATAACATTGCACCTAACCCAGTAAGTGAGGCATCGGTTTGTATATAAAACTTTTCATCAAAATTAGGTGAAATTAAGATAGGTGCTGAAGTTAATTTGTTCGAAAGCCTGTTGGGATTCTAAATTCCACTCGATAGTTTGGGATTTCTTTTTATTTTTAATTAAAGCGGTAATGGGTGCGGATATAGTTGAAAGATTGGGTAGAAAGATGCGATAATATCTAATCATTCCAATTAAACGTTTGATTTCGGTAACAGTTTTAGGTGTTTTAAATTTAGTAATAGCGTCGACTTTAGCAGGATCTGCTCGTAAGCCAGTTCCATCGATAATAAAACCAAGAAATGTGAGGGACGAACAACAAAATTGAGACTTTTCCCAGCTTATCTTAAAACCTGCTGCGCTTAAACGTTCTGCAACCTCATTTAATGTAGCGATATGTTCATCGAAAGAACTTGAGATAACTAAGATATCATCCAAAAACACAAAGGCACGTTCTTGATGTAAGATAGGACCTAACGTTTGATTCATAGTACGTTGTAGAGTTTGTGGAGCGTTACAGAGACCAAATGGCAAAAAATTATATTCGAAAAGGCCTCGGCCGGGAACACAAAAAGCAGTTTTTTGACGAGAAGATAAGTCGAGAGGTATCTGATAAAAAGCTTGTCTAAGGTCGATAGATGAGATAAATTTTGCGTTACGAAGGCGGCTTAAAATCGAGTCAGTTCTAGGTAGAGGGTAAGCGTCCGAAACAGTCACAGAATTCAACTTCCTGCCATCAAAACAGACACGCCATTCGTCATTCTTTTTCCGAACTAATAATACAGGAGAGGTCCACGGTGAATTTGAGGGAGAGATAACACCAGATTCTAACATTTTGTCTATTTCAGCATGAAAATGCTTTTGTAATGCCGGCGATAAGGAATATTGACGTTGCTTAAAGGGAAGGGCATCACCTGTAGAGATAACGTGTGTTGCCGTTGTAACACAACCAAGTTCAGAGGTATTAAGTTTACGAAATTTGTCGATTGTAGCGTTAAGAGTTACATTTTGGGAATCAGTAAGAGAAATTTTGTTAGATATTCCTGTAGATGCACAGGAGTTCGTTTTAAGAGAGGTCTGCCATAAAAAATCCTGGAAATAAAGTGACAGATTAAAAAGTTTACAGAAATCAACACCTAGTAGAAAGGGATAAGCTAATGCAGGCACAATCAAAAATAAAACATCACGTTCAAGAGATTCTACTCGAATTTTTAACTTAAGGGAACCGGTTACATGTATTTGATTATCGTCAGCTAAATTTATGGAATTTTTTTCTGGAATAATTTGAATTTTAATATTTTGTTTAGATAATTGATGTAAACCTTCGTTAATTATAAGGGAACATGAGGAACCTGTATCCAATAAAGCAATTACATTTAAGGAACCTATTGAGATAGATAAGTGTGGACGGTTATCGAAGGGTTTTTTTACAAGTTGTGAAACGGCAGCAGTCTTTTTATGGTAAAAGGAATTGACGGTTTGTAACCATTTAGACCATTCGGATGGCGTAGTATAGCATAATTCCTCTAATGAAGGTAAGGCATTTTGTACATTAATAGTAGCGGTATTATTGTTAGATAAATTTAATGACGGTACAACGTTAGAAGTGGTTTTATGATTTGAATTTATTGACGTCTGGGTCCGTTGAATGATTGGTGATGAGGACGATTTTGGATCCTTGAGATATTCACGCCCTGATTTGAAATATCTCGACGGGAGTTTCCCGATACGTTAGGATTACAGTTGGTGCAGTTAGATTTGTAGATATTTGAGCGACCACAACCATAACAAAAAATATTTCTAGGATATGTGCACACATTATAGTTATGTCCACTTCGCTTACAGTTCCAACAGGTAAGTGAGTTATTAGTAACGGTAGAAGGAACGTTAAGGGTAGATACTTTATGGGAAGCTCGAACTTGGCAAGCTAAATCGGGTTCTAAAAGGCCAGACTGTTTCTCTGGGGGCGGGCGATATTTGTCAATCCTTAACTTCACTTCCTGGAGAGAACGACATAGGTCTTTAAAGTGGGCTAACGAAGAGATTTGTTGCAATGCCAAACGTTCAGAGAAATAGGGGTTTAAATTTCTAAGTAACTGATCGATAATTTCGGATTCTGAAGGTTTTTTGTCGAGTCTGCTATATAAAGCTTCTAATGAGGTAATAAAAGAAACAACATTTTCGTCAGGACCTTGGGTTCGGTTACGTATTTCGTTCCAAAGGTCGTTAATATAACCGTGAGGTAGGAAGTCTCGTTTCAAACACGCAACTAACTCCTCCCAGGTAGAAATTTGGTCTCGTATGTTTCTGTACCATATCAACGTTGAGTCTGAGAATAAGTCACCTGCTGAGACAAATAGGTCCTGGTCTGTACACCCGCGAGAGATTTTGAAATCATTAATCCGGTCAAGAAAAGATGATAAAGAGACCTGCGATCAAACCCTTGAAAAGTGAGACCCCATTTGTATACAGGTATAGATTTTCCTACAGGTTTGGGTGAAGCGAGTACGAGATTTGAAAAGGGTAACGATATATCTACGTCTGCATTTGGATTAAGTCTTTCAAGAACAATCCTTCAAGTAATAATACTTCGGACAACAAACTTTGTTTAGCTTGAGTCGCTTGCGCATCGTCATATAAAGATAATAGTTCTGTACGTTGTTTGACGTGCGTTATTCTCGAAGCCAATCGCCCTAGCTCGATATCACTAGCACCAGGATCTGTTCTATTTATTATACCAGATATATCGTCTAAAGAAAGTTTTATTTCAGATACGTTATGAGGCCAATCGCCAACAATTTTCTTTAAGATAACAATGCCTTTCGTTTCCTGGGCTAAAATAACCCTGAGCTGAGATCTTCTATCGTTTTGGTTAGATGCCGGAATAATATTCCTACATTCAATCTCGTAAATTAATTCGAGAGATTTTAAATGTGAAACATTCATCCTGAATAGAATATTCGAGACACGATATATATAAAATATGTAGTACTGACGCAGATCAGAAAGTAAAAAAACGTTACAGCTACTTTAAGTTAGTACGATAAGGTATTTACGGGTGAAAACTTGTTAGGAACGTCACCGGTAAAGAATAATATTGAAATTTTACCCGTTAATTAATCAAAACACCAAAGAAACACATTTAAAACTATATGCAAACAAGGTTAGTATTTAACAAGGGATATATCCCTGATAAGTTACAAAAAAGCCCTCCAAAATAGAGAAGCACATAGGTAAGGTATTATTTTAACAGATAAAACGAGGCTATTAATGTAGCATTTTCAAAAGATATTCTAAAGGTCAAATCGTTACGTTAAACATTTTTTTTAAAACATAAGGTTTTTTTAAAAAGCGAGTTTAAATATTAGTTAACAGGTAAGTGATTAAAACACTTTTTTATAAACACACTAGAGAATTTTAGGTACAGTTTTTTTTTATTATTTACAGGAAGGGTTATATTTTAACTGATATAAGGTAGATAATTGTTCTAATAAAGGGTGTTTAAGAGGTGCAATTACTTAAATTTATTTTATTTACTTACTTGCAAAAAGTAGGGTTAGTATAAATCCTTGTAAAAACTTGGAGTTTTATTTAGACACTAACACATATTTCAGATAACTGACACATATTTTAGATAACTGCAGTTATGAACTTCATTTTAAAGTTACAGTAGCGTAAATAGATTAGCGTTTTTTTTTTTTTAGATAAAAGGTATATATCACAATAACAAAGTGACGGTTTTCATTACAAAGCTGACATGTCAATTCAGGAAAATCTCTGGGGAATTTTCGCAAGATACCAACCTGAAATTAAAAACTCACAGATATCTTAGTGAACATAGATAATGAAATTTATTGATTTGATTTAGATGAAAAAGCTTGTTTAAACATTAATTTATACATTCCATAGGCATATAGGAATTGTACCACCTAAAAAAACAACACGTTGGGCAGCCAATTCTTACATTTAAAAGTGGTTATATTTAAAAAGTTCTATAAATACAACACCGGAAGCGTGGTTTAATAGACACTATCGGTGGTTGGCAGCGCTAATCTTATACAGATTTGGGCGCGGTCCTCTACCAATGATGTCCTCAATATTGCGCAATACTACGTAAATTTACATATTAATTATAGAACAAGATAAAACGAACAATATAAACTTTGAAGTACTCACATAATAAATCCAGATTCTCACGAAGTTGCGCCAGGGTAGGCCCCTAACCAAGTCCAATCAGGGCTCTTCCCGGAGGGAATAGAGATGATACGCCGTCGCTCTCAAAAGCGTCGGATCAGCTCCGGCCAGCTAAGGTAGCCATGAGGTCTTCATCCTCAGTTGTGGAGATCGGTGCGCCTAGGTGGCGGCAGATGTCTTACCTATGTAGGGATCGGATTAGGAACAAGGTAAAGGTCGACAAACAAAAGATAATTAGCAAAGGAAGTCTACATAGGTAACCCTAACAATATGTTACCAGAAACACGAGCACTTCACTCAAAGGTATTGGCGAAAAAACCACGTTATAGCGAGAGAACCGGAACCCTCTAGCATTGCACGATTTGCGCAAACTCACTATTATGACGTATCGGAAGCACCGCCTAGTCTATTTAAAATTCCCGCGCACTGCGTCTTTTGAAATATGCCGCGAAACTTCCGTGCATCCAAACTAAACTAATAACAATGTTTAAGTGACCCTTGGCACGTAACAAAATGCATTAAAAGAAAATGATACTTGGAAATTGGTTGATAAACCCGAAACTGAGGAAATATTAAGCAACCGATGGGAATTTCGTATAAAAGAAAATGACAAAGGACAGAAAATATACAAAGCAAGATTAGTTGCCAGAGGCTATGAACAAAGATATCAAGATTCCTTTCAAACGTATGCACCGGTAGCAAAACTCTCTACGTTCAGAATTTTATTATCCGTCTGCAACAAAAATAATTTATTTATGGTGCAGTTAGATGTGAAAAATGCTTTTCTAAATGGTTCACTTAAAAAAAAGTTTTTATGGGGATTCCTGAGGGATTAAAAGTTGAAGATTATAACAAAAATAAAGTTTATTTATTAAAAAGGGCAATTTATGGTTTGAAAGAATCGCCTAAAATATGGAACAACTGTCTTAACGATTTGTTGACGAGTTTAAATTTTAAACAGTCTCATTCAGATTTCTGCATATTTACTTTTCATGATAATAATATTCTTTGTAATTAATTAGTTTATGTTGATGATATTTTACTTGCTGGAAATGATATGAACTTTATTATAATGGTTAAAACAAAATTATGCGAACACTATAAAATGAAAGAACTACCTGTTGTTGATAAGTTTCTGAGCATACGGATTATACGAAATCTTGAAAAAGATGAAATAACATTTGATCAAACATTTTTGAGTAAAAATTTAATTAAACGATTTAATGTTAATGATTGTAAAATGTTTAAAACCCCGATTGAAAGAAACCTAAATTTACAAAGAAATTCAAATGTCGAATTAAAAACTAAATTACCCTATAAAGAATTATTAGGATCATTAATGTATATCATGATAGGTTCAAGACCTGATATATGTTATTGTATCAGTTACTTCAGTAAATATAAGGATAATGCCACTGATGAACGTTTCAAACATTTATTAAGGGTCCTAAAATATCTAAAATCAACGATTGATTATAAATTGCATTATTATTGTTCAAATGAAGTTGTATTAGGCTATTCAGATGCAGATTGGGCGAATGATGATGATCAAAAATCTAATAGTGGACACTGCTTTAAAATATTTGGCAATTTGATCTCATGGAGTTGCAAAAAACAATCCATAGTTGCTTTATCGACCACAGAATCTGAATTTGTGTCATTATGCTCGGCTTCATGTAATTACTGTATATAAAACATTTGTTAGCTGATATGCATATAGAATATACTTTACCTTTTTGTATGTATGAAGACAATCAAAGTACAATCAAATTATTACAAAACTTTGAAAATAATAGACGTTGTAAACACATAGATGTTAAGTTTCTTTTTATAGTTGATTTAATAAACAACGGGATTATTACTGTTAAATATATTCCTAGTAATGAACAGCTGGCGGACATGTTTACAAAATTTTTGTGTGCTTGGTTTTGTGAAACTACTTTGACTTTTTGATATGTAATTTTTTATGTAGGTTTGTGGGAGGGCGTTAAGTAATTTTAAGAATTAATTATTTGGTTAAGTATTTAGCAAGCCTATTCTGTTTTTATATATTGCCTTGTGCGTCATGTTAGACACAACCAAATAAGAACTTTAAACTTTAAAAATTTCACTTAAGTGGTGATGTCATGTAATAAAAACAACAGGGGTGTAAACACAAAAACTTTGTCTTCGTTTGCTGTATAAATGTTCTGTCATAAATATATGAATATTAATAAATATTAAGTTGGTGTTTCCTTTTATTTTCTTCGGGTACAATATATTTTAACACGCATCTGTCACAAGTTTTCACTTATGCTGGACATTTTCCAAATACATGTGTATACCCACAATATGCACATTGCTTTCCATCGTGTGTGTGTAAATCCTTTCCAAGATGTTTATTAGCATACTTGCTGAAACGTTTTCCTTTATGTACTGCGTTCACTGATGCTTCACTTTGCAATATTGTTGCTTGATTTTTACTGACTTCCACAGCTCTACAGAAGCTAATTGCTCTATCGAGGCTCAAGTCAGGTTCTTTCAACAATTTTTCTTGGGTTCCTTTATCCAATATTCCCATCACTATCCTGTCTCTGAGCATTTCCTCAGGTTGTGGGTACTCTGTTGATTCTACACCCTTCCTTAGCTCTGTTAAAAAATTGTCAAAGGTTTGGCCTTCGTTTTGAACTAAGCTGTTAAAATTAAACCGCTCAACTTTTATATTCTTCCTAGGCAAACAATAATCATTAAACTTACCGCGGATCTTGCATATCAATAATCCGTAACCTTAGCAACACCACAATCACCTTCTAAAACTAGAGGCTCTGGTGGCTTAAATAACGACTCCATAACTACTTTTGCTTTTTATCAGCTACTGTGTTCAATCCAGTCAGTTAACCTGATACCATGTATAATTTAAGCACAATGATTTAAATTATCTATTGAACATTCAGTAAATACCATGAATAATAATGACATTCACATTTGCCTGTGCTGTCATGCTAGTATGCTACCCATGGCCCACCTGATTACATTTTCCTTGAGTATTCCCAAATAATACACTACATAACTATATTATACATCTTTAAGTTAAGTTAGGATGTGCACTGACTTTATTTATAATAATTAGTAAAGTACCTCCATAAATTAAACGATCGATATGGTATAGTTTCGAACCGTATACAATTAAGAATTTTTACTGGTGCTATGGTGATTTTTATTAAACGATCTAAGCAATGCTGTCACTTCAACACTAACCCAATAGTACGAGATTATAACACCTTCCTCTTAACTTTCTCAGATTTTTAATACATTGAAGTTGATACCTCAGATTTTGATAATCTAATTTTACATAACTCTTAAAATATGTACATAGAACTCAACAAGAACACTGAATTTGTAGAACATATGGAGTGTAAATGGCTGTTTTGTTTTTATTTTCTATTTGATTCTTCGATGATATATAATACTGAACCCTCTAAAAGTTAATTACAGTTGTTCCTTGTTTTCTCTGTGTAATTACATAACGGATTCGTAGATCCACACACCGATCAAATTTCACATCCGTTGCATTAATGTGTTAATGGATTTACATAACCAAACCAGGCACGTAAACGCTATCGAAGTCAACATAACTGTAAAATACATTTAACTATACGATTTATAAAAAGAAGCAAAGTAAAACGCTTATAGATTTCAATGTTTGTAGGGATGCACGGGTGGCCTCCCTTTAATCTAAATGAAGTTGACGGAGCGTATTACACAAGGGATTAACAAATCTTTCGGCATGTTAGTCCTATTCTTAGCTTTTTGCAGTGGATTTGAACCGAAAGTCTTCAAGAGACCGCATCTAACACGAACTACAAACACGCACCTTTTTCAAACTCGATAACACGTATGCTCGATTGATTTCAGTCTATTGTTGGTACTGATTTACCCTGTACATAAGAGCTTTGAGAGTAATAAAAAGAATTCGTGTATGTTAGTACATGATTATTAAATTAAAGATGGCTTAAGGCTATAAATGCGACTGTGCCGCTGTTACGTCGTATATTTTCGATGATATTACTTATTGTGCCTGTAGCAATCGTGTATCAAGGGTATTAAGAGGGAAAAGGTGAGGATTTCGCAGCTTTAAGCTCCCCATGCCTAAGCCTGACGTCGCTAAGTTTTATGCTAATTCCGTTTTTACTCCACGGATTTTTCATATTAAGCATCAACTCAGATACAAAGTACATCAAAAAGTAATTTATTAAAAGCCTCAAAAATAATACTTAAAAGAGAAATTTATATTTCAAGTATAACATAGAACCAGCAACTTTCAATTTTAGTCCTTTTTGCTCTTTTAAGGATTAATTTAAAACGGCAATTTAAAAACTAGAAACATTCATAGAAATTGTTCTACTTAATTTAATATTTAACAAAATGTTGAGTACACGTTACTACAATATTGTCGAATAAAAATTAAAAAGTGGTTCTTTATAGGATCTTTTGAGTTGCTCAATATGAAACAATTACAATTGTATTATTGCACGCGCTAACGAAAGTTTTCTATCTTCTCTGATTCGTTTCAAGACATGTTTGTGAAACGAGACTCGCCATCTTTTGCGCGACAGGATGCGAAACGAGACATGTTATTACCTTGTAGGACGAGATTTTATTTAGTCTCGCGTGATGAATCTTGAAAGATGCTACAGTCTCGCAAAATTTTAACATAATACCAATACAGCACTTATTCGTTCATCATTTTGTTTTCGACTTACTTAAGGTCGGTTTGACGCAGCTCTAACTTCTTTTCTATTCTGTGCTAATCTAAAAAGTTCTACATACCCTTCACAATTTAAATTTCTAATAATTTGACTAATATAGCTGGGTCTAGGTCTTCATATACTCTTCTATCTTTTTTTACTATCTACCTGGCTCTACATAGATATTAGCAACCTGATGGTTGTTAAAGGACCCCAACATGTTTACATGATTCCCATTTATAAGGAAATGAAATATTATCTTGTTATTCCCTCCAAAAAAGGAAAAGTGTTAAATTATATGTTATGGTAAGGCTTAAGCAACGAATCGCTGCCAACATGCCAGACCGCTAACTAATTGTGGTTAAGTATGGTGACATTTAGTTAACTGATTTTTATTAATTTTTTTTGTTTTGTTTTCGAACTTACTTAAGGTTGGTTTGACACAGCTTTAAATTCTTTTCTATTCTGAGCTAGTCTAAAAAGGTCTGCATACCCTTCACAACCTAAATCTCTAATAATTTGACTAATATAGCTTTGTCTAGGCCTTCCTACTCTATTTTTATTTGGTAGTCTATAATCTAAGACCTTACTAAATAGTCCTTCATGTCTTAACTGGTGCCCTATCATTTTATCTCTCCTGACCTTTAATTGTTTCCACATACAGGGTTCCTCCCCTATCCTTCTATAAACTTTCTTCATTTGTTACTCTATCTGTCCAACTAATATTTAACATTCTCCTATAACACCAAGTTTCAAAAGCTTCTATCTTTTTCTTATCTACCTCTTTAATTGTCCAAGTCTCACACCGTATAATAGAACGCTCCGTACGTTCGACTTTAAAAAACTTTTTCTATTATCTAAACTAATACCATTAACTATTAGTAAGTCTTTCCTTTTTGAAAACATTTTTCTAGCTTGAGCTATTCTAACTATTATATCCCTTCTGCTACGTCCGTCCTTTGTAATTATACTACCTAAACAGCAAAATTCATCTATATCCTCTAACTCATTATTACCTATTTTTAATTTTGGTCTAGAACTAGGCTGTAACTCACTTGTCATTATCTTTGTCTTTCCTGAGTATATTCTCATACTATAGTTACTCTGTAGTATTTCATCTAACATATTTAAAAACTTTCCTAACTCTTTTTTAGACTCTGCTATAATGGCTATATCATCTGTAAAACGTAACATGTATATTTTCTGTTCCTGTACACTAATACCTATCTCTTTTCTCTCTCTAGCTAAGTTTAAAGCTTCCTCAATATAAACATTAAAAATCAAGGGAGGTCATATACAGCCCTGTCTAACACCATTTCTAATCTTAGATTCCTTTTCTATTTCATTAAATCTAATTACTACGCTTTGGTTTTTATATAGGCTGTAAATAATTTTTCTATCCCTACGAGAGATTCCTATTTTTCGCATAACCCTGAAGATAACAATCCAATTAACCCTATCAAATGCTTTTTCTAAATCTACAAACGCGAAATGAGTCTTTTTATTTTTTGTAACCTTTTTTCGATAATTACCCTAATCCTTAGTATCAGTTCTCTAGTCCCTCTGTCTTTACGAAAACCATATTGGTCTTCGCCTAAATAATTCTCAGTCAAAGCTTCTACTCTATTTTTAATTATTATTGTTAGTATTTTGGAAGCATGAGAAGTTAAACTAACTATATTATTTTTAATTCTATTATATTTTTGCTTACTTTCACTATCCAATTCTATGAAAGGTTTAAGCTTTCTTCTATTTTCTATTAAATCTAATATCTCTTTTATTACCCAGGGTTTTCTCGCTTATACTTTTTTCTTACCTATAGTCTGTGTTGCTGTATCATGTACAGCCTTTTATTTCTTTCCATCAATTTTCTACGTTCCCTCCTATAGCTATCTCTTTGATCTTATTATGTAATACTTGTTTATATTTCTCTTTTACATTAAGCTTACCTAGATCCCATCCCTCTCTTTTAACCTTTCTCAATTTTTTGAGTTTTAGCTTACACTTCATTTTAACTAAGTTTTGGGCGCTATCTATATCGGCCCCTGGATAACTACGACAGTTTTTAACTTATAATGACTTTTTATTGAGAACTTGTACATTTCTACATGTGTGCATAAAATAGAAGAAAAAAATAATAAACTAATTACAAAGTTCACAAATGGTGAATTTATCGCCAGCTGGCGATTTCTTCCAATTTACCATTGGCGAAACCTCAAGTTAATAAACAATTGAAAATATTAACTTAGTAATCGGATTTGTATACCTATTATTAAATAAAAATGCAAAGTTAGTTGAACGTTAAACGAAAAACATAGAGGGATGGGGAAGGACGGAAACGGATGGAAATGGGGAATAATAGGAAGCATATCACATGAAAGTTAGGTCTTGTTGAAGAAATACAGTTTGATTTTATTTTGAAAATACTAATTGAATTAGATATTTTAATATCCTTCGGAAGCAAATTCCATTGTCGAATAGCTTTAACAGTAAATGAGTCATTTTAGAAATTAGTTCTATGAATTAGAATTGTAAAACGAACATTATCAGTCGATCTTGTTGAGTACTGTCCTGACAAAAGGTGAAAATTAGTTTGTAGGTACTGAGGAGTATGTGTTTTTACCACTTTGTAAAGTAATACAGCTCTATGCATACTACGTCTGTCGTCCATGGTTAACCAACCTAGTTCATTCCTGTATGGAGTAATGTGTTCAAATTTAGGTAAGCAATAAACAAATCTGATTCCAACATTCTGTAAACGTTGTAGTTTGTTACGCAGATACCCAGCCATATCTGTAAATACTACATTGGCGTATTCATTTTTGGAACTAAAAGTGCATTGACTAAACGTAAGCCAGCTTGGAACGGAAGAAAATTTTTTAATAATGCTAGCTTATGGAAGGTAAAAAGAAATTTTGACTAATTTTGTTTACATGTAGAATCCAGGATAAAGTATCATCAATATGGATACCTAGGTTTCTAACTATACTACTAAAAGGTATTACGGTGTCAATAAATTTTATATCGGTAAGGGTGTTCTTTTGTATAAGTATTTTATGATAAGGTGAGCTAATAATAATACATTGGGTTTTTCTAAGATTAATTGCTAGACCATGCCTATTAATCCAATCGGCTATTTTGCTCAAATCTTCATTTATTAGACCAATTGTAGTATTAATATGCTGTACCTCTGAATGCATGTATATTTGAAAATCATCAGCAAATAAATAATAACGACATGTTAAACCTTTACTAATAGAGGCAATGAACAAACTAAAAAGCAACGGCCCAAGTACACTACCTTGGGGAACACCCTTAGTGACTACTACTCAATTAGAAGATCCACTTCTGGCTTGTATACGTTGTTCACGTTCTGTTCGGTAGGATTCAAAACTATGTGATGACAGCCACAGATAAATTATACATTTTTAAATAAGCTAGTAGGATGTTATGATCAACTAAATTAAAGGCATTAGTGAAATCAAGTAGGGTCAAGATTGAAACCTCTTTATTGGTTAGCGCATAACGAATGTCATCAATAACCTTAATAAGCGCCGTTGATGTACTATGGTTTTTACGAAAACCTGTCTGCAAAGGATTATATAAGTTATTGACTTCAAGAAAATCAGACAACTGCTTGTGGACTATTTTTTCGCAACAACGTGAGAGAAAAGACAACACTGATATTGGTCTAAAGTCAGACATTAAGCCCGGATTTGAAATTTTTGGAATTGGAATGACATGCGCTTTCTTCCATATTTTTGGAAAGCAGCTAGTGGACAAGGAGAAATTAACAAGGTGGGTTATAATGGGAAGAATAATGTCGACAACAATTAAAATACTTTCACGATTTATGCCATCATAACCCGTACATTCATTATTAAGTTCATGCATAACACGTGGTACTTCATTATTATTTACTTCTACAAACGAAAAAGCAGAAGTTGTGGCAATTGCTTCGGAACCAAACTTTTTAATAGTAGCAGCCTTTATTTCGTGTCCCAGGATTAGTTTAGGTGGTGCAAAATGAGTATTTAGTTCATTTAAATCAAACATATTTATAGGTACGTCACGTTTTTGACTCTCTACACCCAACTTATTAAGAAATTTCCAATAACTACCTATTGGGATTTCTGATAGGGAATCATTAATAAATTTCTTTTGGGCGTTCCTACATAGTTGATTACAACGGTTACGTAGAATTCTATATTCTTCCCATCGTATTTGTTTTTTGCCGAAGATATTTACGTCTCGCTTTATCACGTATACTCATTAATCGTTTAATCGCATTTGTAATCCAAGGTTCCGGTTTGTTTTTAATTTTTACTCATTTGAGAGGCGCGTTTCTGTCAAAAATTTCGTATATTACATTTGTAAACCAGTCCACCTTTAAATCAATTGTGTCTAGTAGTAGCATATGATCCCAACAAATTGAAGCTACATCGGATCAGTAGATGGTTATTGGTTAAATCAGAACCACATTTCCTCCAGCTTCCACATTTCTTCACACATCTGGACCAAAAAGTTTTCTTCGACTAGCCATTTTCATCTTTCGAGATAAATATACCTTGTTTGGTATCAATTAAAAATAGATTTTTCTCAGCTACCCGAATCTCTAGGAATTTTTTAGACAGCATCATCCCCCAGGGAGCTGCCCTCATTTTAAGATTTTTTACCGCTAACATTCTGAACCAAATAGTTTTCTTCGTCTAACCAATGCATCTTTTGAGATAAACCTATCTTTTTTTTGGTATTAATTAACAATAGAATTTTCTCAGCTACCTAAATTTCTAAGAATTTTTCATATAGCATCATCCTCCAGGAAGCTACCCTGATTTTAAGATTTATTACCTGTTGCGATTTCTGAGCGTTCTTATAAATTTTTTTAACCATCTGATACATCAAATTAGTCTAAAATTTTACGCAGAATTCGAATCTGCAAACAGATTTAAAATCGGACCACGCCCTGCAAAGTTACACTTTAATGCTCCCAAATCTTTAAAGTTTTTGCTCATCTATGACATATGCTTTAACGAAACACTTAGAGGTATTAACACAAATAAATTAAGCACACAAAAGTTTAATAATATATTTTATCCGATTTACAGTTTAATAAACTAATTACAATTTTTACAAAGTATAACATTATTTTTTTCCTTTAACCAAATCCAAGTAGGTTAAAGTAACCTGTAACAAAAAATAGAAATTAATGTGTTGTTTAAATAGACTTGCAACAAAAAGAGATTAATGCGCTGTTTAAAAGAGCGAAAAAGTGTTTTAGGTCAATAAGACATATTGTCGTTAATCCAACAATATGAGAATAATGTAAAAACATTCCAATGTAATGTGTTGTTAAGATGTAAATGGGAAGGTCGACTTTAACGTCATCATCGCTCCGAATTACATGTGAAAGCTGTATATAATTTCTTTTTAAAAGTGTATATCTTCTCCAAACAAATATTTAATACTGCCTACTGACCTACCTTAATTGTTTGTACAAGGAAACACAATAAAATATATACAAATATAAACAACTATCTTATATCTTTATGCCTCCATGCGTAGAATGTTGTACTATTAGGAATGATATACCTTTTGTCATCTTTGCTCGATAAACTAATTTTATTAATTAATTGGGTATAAAGTTGGTGTTTACATAGTTTCGTTTAAGACCTCGTACATATTTTCCAGATTACTAGAAGACGTTATAACCATATTTTTTGTGGTAAATTATTTTACATCGGTAGTCTCTTCCCCCATTTTGGTGTAAACACCGTAGAGTTTGCAGTAGACTTTTATTGCTGTATGTTGAATTCTTTTTTAATTAATTAATCGAATAAATCGCTCTTTCTGCTTCCAAAGAAACTCGGACACTCCATCGTCGACACTAACGTTCTTTATGCGATAGCTAACCATACGGTTGTTAAACGCAGTGCTAACCATTTCTACACCATCGTCGCTAGTAGCGGTAACTGATGCATTTTTATGTTTGTTGCTCCGTAGATGACCAGGGTATGCGAGACTTTAACACCTCCACGTCGCACACTTTACACAGGATCCGCGACTGCTTCGGGGAAGGCTCTCCAACTGCTAGCGGAGCTGAACGTTTACTGCTTAATAACATACCGTGCTGCTTTCCTTGTGTCGCTGTAAGCTCTCCATTCTCGTAAAAGCGATACCGCAAGACCCACAGTTTAAGTACTTTGCTGCTGACGGAGGTATAAGCTTAACCTGGACGATGTTACACCGTGACATTTGTTCTGGTGCCGTTTGAGAGCATCCCTCCTGGTAATGTAGACGTGACAGGGCTCGCATTTAAAAACGTTTGCAGGTACCATTCTAGTACAAAACAAAATCCGCACTATAGGACTTTTGCGAAACTTGTAAGCGAACTAACTTATAACTAAAAAGCTTACTCTTGCGTACCTGATTTATGTACCCTATAGAATGTAAACCAAAGGTTTTCGAAAACAGCCGAACGAAGTTGAGGATTCAGCGGGGAACTAAATGACGTTATCATTTAGCAATCCTTGCTGCTCGTCCAGTACATTTAGCACCAATGCATGCACCCGGTTCGCATCGTCGATACTGCGAATGCAGTTAGTAGAAACACCTAAAACGTCTTCTATGTTATACGGATCAACAATTGCATCGCGTGCATTTTAAAAATCCAAAGGGTGGTAGCACACGCACACAAATTGGGTGCAAGTCGTGCTGTAGAAGATGCAGTACTACTATAAACAAAAACTTAATAAAACACTTTAAACCTTTACTAAGGGAATACCAAACTTGTTGTCTACAGAATACTTACTAATAAAGCAATTTAATTTTAAATAACTTCTACATTATATTTTCGGAAATGGTAGGCTTGAATATTTTCTAAATGAATCACCAAGCGAAAGTATATGCTTAACGGCATTAAAATTAACCATTAATTTCCCATTTTTAAGACCGCGGTTAATTATAGATTAAAATTTAATTTGTTCACATTCGAGCTAAACGTAAACTAACATATTTTATAGTAACAGTGCGATGTATATTACATGCATACTCCTTCTCCACGCTATTGCTATTCTTGTAGTTGCTAGAAAAAGTCAGTCTCTTTTTATTTACTGCTATAACCGATGCAAAGCACCATTTTATACTTTATTTATAAGTATAGCACATCGCGCACTTTTTCGTCTGATAATTAAATTTTGCTTCTGTAGGTTTTTTCACTTTAGCATAGCGGTCGGTCGCACGTAATGATTTCTAGAACCGGTAAGTACTAGATATCGCCCAAATAGAGAATTAGATGCTCGATGTCTGTCAACTTCCGATTCCCTCGTAAAAGGTAGAAAAAACTCGGTCAATCATCCATCTAACTTATACTTCGACCCGCTCCCGTTCTGATAATTTCCCAACATTTTTCAAACGACAATGGTCTTAAACCTTTGAGGGATCTATAAGTCGTAATCAATTACACGTTTGAGCTACCCGTAAACTAACAATGCGCTGTATAATACATGCATACCCCTTCTCTGCGCTACTGCTATTCTTGTAGTTGCTTGAAAAAGTCAGTTGCCTTGTTTACTGTTAGGATCGCTGCAAAGCACCATTCTATACATTTTTTAAAGGTATGGCACATCGCGCACTTTTTTTGTCTGATAATAAAATTTTGCTTATCCGGTCGTAAACCGGTTAACCGGTCGTAAAAATGGGAAAATAATAGTTAATTTTAATGCCGCTAAGCATATACTTTCGCTTGGTGATTCATTTAGAAAATATTCAAGCCCACCACTTCCGAAAATATGATGTAGAAGTTATTTAAAATTAAATTGCTTTATTAGTAAGTATTCTGTAGACAACAAGTTTGGTATTCCCTTAGTAAAGGTTTAAAGTGTTTTATTAAGTTTTTGTTTATAGTAGTACTGCATCTTCTACAGCACGACTTGAACCCAATTTGTGTGCGTGTGCTACCACCCTTTTGGATTTTTAATATGCACGCGATGCAATTGTTGATCCGTATAACATGGAAGACCTTTCCGGTGTTTCTACTAATTGCATTCGCAGTATCGACGATGCAAACCGGGCGCATGCACTGGTGCTAAATGTACTAGACGAGCAGCAAGGATTGGTAAAAGATAACCACATTCAGTTCTCCGCTGAATCCTCAACTTCTTTCGGCTGTCTTCGAAAACCTTCGGTTTGCATTCTATAGGGTACATAAATCAGGTACGCAAGAGTCGGCTTTTTAGTTATAAGTTAGTTCGCTTACAAGTTTCGCAAAAGTCCTATAGTGCGGATGTTGTTTTGTACTAAAATGGTATCTGCAAACGTTTTTAAATGCGAGCCCTGTCACGTCTACTTTACCAGGAGGGATGCTCTCATACGGCACCAGAACAAATGTCACGGTGTAATATCGTCCAGGGTTAAGCTTATACATCCGTCAGCAGCAAAGTATTTAAACTGTGGGTCTTGCGGTATCGCTTTTACGAGAATGGACAGCTTACAGCGACACAAGGAAAATCAGCACGGTATGTCATTAAGCCGTAAACCATCAGCTCCGCTAGCAGTTGGAGAGTCTTCCCCGGAGCAGTCACGGATTCTGTGTAAACTGTGCGACATGGAGGTGTTAAAGTCTGCATACCCTGGTCATCTACGGAGCAACAAACATAAAAATGCATCAGTTACCGCTACTAGCGACGATGGTGTAGAAATGGTTAGCACTACGTTTAACAACCGTATGGCTAGCTATCGCATAAAGAACACCAGCGTTGACAATGGAGTGTCCGACTTTTTTTGGAAGCAGAAAGAGAGATTTATTCGATTAATTAATGAAAAGAGAATACAACATACAGCAATAAAAGTCTATTGCGAACTCTACGGAATTTACACCAAAATGGGAGAAGAGACTACCGATGTGAAATCTTTTAACACAAAAAATATGGTAATAACGTCTTCTAGTAATCTGGAAAATATGTACGAGGTCTTAAACGAAATCATGTAAACACCAACTTTATACCCAATTAATTAATAAAATTAGTTTATCGAGCGAAGATGACAAAAGGTATATCATTCCTAATAGTACAACAATCTACGCATGGAGGCATAAAGATATAATATAGTTGTTTATATTTGTATATATTTTATTGTGTTTCCTTGTACAAACAATTAAGGTAGGTCAGTAAGCAGTATTAAAATGCTATTAATTGACTCGCATTTAGCGTACTTTCTTCCTGTGATTAACGTATTTGTTTGGAGAAGATATACACTTTTAAAAAGAAATTATATACAGCTTTCACATGTAATTCGGAGCGATGATGACGTTAAAGTCGACCTTCCCATTTACATATTAACAACACATTACATTGGAATGTTTTTACATTATTCTCATATTGTTGGATTAACGACAATATGTCTTATTGACCTAAAACATTTTTCCGCTCTTTTAAACAGCACATTAATCTCTTTTTGTTGCAGGTCTATTTAAACAACACATTAATTTCTATTTTTTGTTACAGGTTACTTTAACCTGCTTGGATTTGGTTAAAGGAAAAAAATAATGTTATACTTTGTAAAAATTGTAATTAGTTTATTAAACTGTAAATCGGATAAAATATATTATTAAAATTTTGTGTGCTTAATTTATTTGTGTTAATACCTCTAAGTGTTTGGTTAAAGCATATGTCATAGATGAGCAAAAAATTTAGAGATTTGGGAGCTTTAAAGTGTAACTTTGCAGGGCGTGGTCCGATTTTAAATCTGCTTGCAGATTTGAATTCTGCGTAAAATTTTAGACTAATTTGATGTATCAGATGGTTAAAAAAATTTATAAAAACGCTCAGAAATCGCAACATGTAAGAAATCTTAAAATCAGGGTAGCTCCCTGGGGGATGATGCTATCTGAAAAATTCTTAGAAATTCAGGTAGCTGAGAAAATTCTATTGTTAATTGATACCAAAAAAGAGATAGGTTTATCTCGAAAGATGCATTGGTTAGACGAAGAAAACTATTTGGTTCAGAATGTTAGCGGTAAAAAATCTTAAAATGAGGGTAGCTCCCTGGGGGATGATGCTATCTAAAAAATTCCTAGAGATTCGGGTAGCTGAGAAAAATCTATTGTTAATTAATACCAAACAAGATATATTTATCTCGAAAGATGAAAATGACTAGTCGAAGAAAACTTTTTGGTCCAGATGTGTGAGGGAATGTGGAAGCTGGAGGAAATGTGGTTCTGATTCAACCAATAACCATCTACTCGGATCTGTACTGGTTGATATTAATGTTTTTGATATCTCGAAATGTAATGAATTTAGATCGGTGAGGGATGGATTTTACTTTATAAGCTACATAGAAAAGATCATGTTTTGAAAAATTGTGGTTACCAGTTTGATTATATGTCATAATTTTACTAAGATCCGAACAAATGGTTAGATCTAAAAGAGAGCATGAGTGGTCGCTGTAGTGATATGTAGGATCAGAGGATTGAATAAATAAATTAAGAGAAGAAACAATATTCTTAAGTTTGACAGCGCGGTTGTCATTTTTTAGAAGACAAGTATTAAAATCACCCATGATAATACAGTTTAAATATTCAGCACTCAACTGCTCGAAGGTATCCTTAAGAACATCAAAGTAGTTTGTTTCAGGCGGACAGTAAATGACGCCCACAAGTAATTTGAACTTTGGAAGCTCAATAAATAGAAACTCAAACGAATGTTCGTTATTTGGATGTGACTGAGCAATAATTTTAAATTCGTATGTATTGCGAAGATAGATAGCAACCCCTTCACCTCTACTAGATAGTCTACAAAACCTAATTATATTGAAGTTATGCACGGATATCAGCGTATCTGGGACTTGGTTCCTAAATCTTTGTCTAACTAAAATATAATCTATTTGGTATCTAGCTCTATCACCTAACGCTTTTCAGGTATATCTTCTCCTAACATGTTATTCGAATAAAATGTTTACAGTCACTAATCTATGTTCCTGACAAAACTCAATTAATCTTTCTCCTATATCATTTCGTCTGCCATACCCAAATTTTCCTACCATTTTTCCCTCACTACCTTCCCCACTGACGCATTAAAATCGCCCATAATTACTAAATTCTCATCTCTCTTTACTTTTCTCACTATACTATTTATATCCTCGTATACCTTTTCTACCTCATCATCCTCGTACCGAGTTGTTGGCATGTAAACCTGTACTAAAACAGTGTCTGTGGGTTTCGTACTCAAATTAACCATAATTATTCTATCACTAAATTGTAAGTACTCTTTAACTTTACATCCTAATCTTTTACCTAACGCTATTCCTACTCCTGCCTGTCCATTTGTTGAAGAAGTTATAATTATTCTATAATTATCTATCCAAAAGTCATTACTATCTGGTCATCTCACCTTACTAATATCTAAAAAGTCCAGCTTTCCTTTTCTCATTACGACTAATAAATTCGTTAACTTATCTACTCTAAGTAATGACCTTACATTCCAAGTCCCTATCACTAAATCGAACCATTGTTTTAAATTCTTACGATTACGAAGTACCCCAAGTACCCCCTCCCGGAAATCCGAATGATGGGGTATTTTACCTCCGGACAAGAATTTTACTTGTGAGCTCACCATCATATATAGTTCGTGTTTTAGGCCACGCATACCTGTGAAATATTGTGGTAGGTTCCCATATTTTTGCAAAACGCAGTTTTTAATTTTAGCAAAAAGCCGTATCGGTCACGGCCAACCCCCAACAACCTTGTAAATTATTGAGGATTGCCCGAGACCAACCGACTCTCCTCCAATATCTTTTAACCAGCAAGGCTGCTGCTCCTTGCTGCGCCTTTTAATCGTCTTTTACGATGAGTAGGCTTACTATAGTAGTATTCTTTGTCCCCTACTATAGGGATCATAATAACCATAGCTCCCCATTAATCACCACTTTTTGAAGGAATGCCTTGAAAGTCAAGGTGCAATAATCTTTAATAAGTACTTGGATGTATTTTTAGAGGTAGAATCTGGAGGGCGGCTTTGTGGCGTAGTGGTATGCGTGTGACTACTACTCTCAAGGTTCCGGGTTCAAATCCCGACACGGTCCGCTTGAAAAATGTTAGGCGAGCATTTTTCACAAAAATACACCCTCGTTCGGATTAGAGGTAAAATGGAGGTCCCGTGTGTGAGTGTTGTCACGCACGTTAAAGATCCCTACCTTGCTTGAAACAGCAAGGGTTCGGCAAAATTCAAAATTTTCCAGGTAAAAAAACTCGCTTCCTGGCCAATGTAGTCTCTTCGGGTGGAGCATTGGAAAATCACATGTAAGGTAGAATCTGGAAAAAACATTCAAATTTTTTCTTAAAGAAAAAGTGATTGCTCTTTAAACTAACTGTACATAATTTTAGTGTTTTACTGGTATTATGTGAAAAACCGTACTACTGACATAATATCTATTAAATAATACTTATAATCACATGTTAAGAACTTCTTTTTACTATTATTTATTGGCTTTAATATAGACCTAAATACTCACAAATACAGAGAAACTTTGATACGTCCGCCCTCCGACGATGTAATAAACCGTACCCTTTTTATTTCATTCCTCATTCACAAAGATTCTGCTTTCAATACTCGAACAACACCCTTCCTGCAATAAGTACGCTTTACAATAATTTTCATTTAAACCTATTTACTGCGAAACGAAAAGCTCTTCTATAATCTCAATCGTCAGTACCTTGTTTGGGGTATCCGTTGGCTTGATACATATTCCAATAGAGCATAATTACGTCTTATACTACTCCATCTTGAAAGCTCGTTGAAATAATGGATCGCACTTCTCCGATAAAAGGTTGTTTCCAAGTTCATATTTAACACCTGTGGTTGCTAACGCCCGCATTGATATTAATTCCTGCTATCAAACGAGTTCTTTTGATTTCTTCCTGTTCGTCGTTACATTTTTCGTTATCTAAGGAATTTTGTGCACACCGTTGTGTGTGTTTTCAATTTAACAAAATGTACTTTTCTTCATAAACGAGCTAATCTTTGATCGTACTTATTATAGCTTCTTCCGGTGGAATGATTGTCTATTACCTTGGCTCCTGATTGATGAGGCGATTGACGTTCCTTTTGTAGAAAGGACGCACGATTTGCGTGGTCCCAGGTTCATCTGACTTTGGCCTTAGAGAAGGTGTGATCAATCCTACACCGTGGACACGCGGTGAGTGCTTATTAACTGTTCTCTTGTATGGGTCTTAAGTAATTGTTGAAACAACTTGTTTATAAAGTTCCATTGATGACTAAACTTTGTAGTTATAAAATGTTTACCTTTATGTGAGATGATGTTGATTATTAATACTGTATTACTTATTGATTCCTTTATGGGGACAATTTTATGTATATAATTTTATGCTTACGATGGTATGGATTATTAATATTGTTTTAGTTACCGATTTTCTTATTGTGACAATTTTTGTATGTCATTTTATGATTACGATGGTTGATTTAGAACTGTTGTTTTTAGAGTTGTAAGCTTCTTTTAATTAATATATTGTAGTGACCTAAAAACTGCAGCTCGCCATTTTAAAAAGTGATTTTTTGGTTCTGCCTGATATATGTATATTGTGGTTATTGATTTTTTTTGTTTTTGGTCATACTGCGCTTTTATGTCTTTCCAAGATGCCATTTAGAGTAATTAAAAGTATTAATAAGCACTGTTAATTTCTTTTCTTTATTTCAGGCCTTTCCTTTATTTTTTGTATTTGTAAGACCCCGCCTAGTCACCGATTGGGCCGGTCCTCTTGTTGTTGTCTTTCCAGTTACGTCGATGTGCGTAGCAACCCTAATGCTTGTATGATCATTATTACAATAATTGCTGCACTAATTTAGTTCTTACTACGATATTAAACACTTATTACTTTGTACCTTATTCAAACAATCACTTACTTGTATACACACTAAGCGTATGTAATTTAACGTTTTATCATACCGGGTGTGACAAAATAAGTGTAAAACATTTCAGGGGGGGGGGTGATTCCTCATCGTAAAAGAGATAGGGTCTTTTATATAAAGAAACTTCATTGGAGCATCCCTTGTTAAGATGCAGCCCCTTAAATGTATACATAAAATTTGTTTTTCATTTTTTTACAAACACTAAAAAGTTACAAAATTGTAATTAAGGTGACAATTTTTACTATCCAAAATACACTTACTCAGTAATTTATTTGGTTTACCCCATGGTTGTAAGGGGTGGAAAACGCAACCCCTAAAATTTATTTCCAATGTAACTTTTTGTCTTATTATTTGTGTCATTTAAAAATTTATTTCCAATAGCTTATTTCATTCTAAACAAAAAGTGTCTCTTGAATTTTCTGCCCAAAATTAACCATTTCGCAGAAAAAAATTATTTTACAAACAACTACAGAGATACATCGTCATAAGACGAAAAGGCGAAACTAATTTATCTAGTAGGTCGTTATTAGTGATAGTGACAATTAAATTGTTATCACGCTGTCAGTTTGTAAATTTTTGTAATTGAATTAATAATTGTGTGTCGTTGTTCTGTTCTTAATTTGTTGGTTTAATAATTAATTTGTTATTAAAATGGCATAGAAAATAATGCACCGTGATCGTATCCGGATCGCCAGAAAATTTTAAATTCCATTTTGACACGGTTTGGCCATAATTGGAGATGGATAGAAGGTAGGAATTAACCTAAGTTCAGAAGAAGGTACCGGTTCAAGTTCCCCGTCAGTGTGTAGGTTGGTTCAGACCAGGAACAATGAGGGTACACTTCCAATCAGTTCTAGGACTGAAGACTTAATGATGATGATGATGATGGGAGATTTTAATGCAGTGGTAGGGGAGTGTAGGAAAGGAGCGGTAGTAGGTTTATTTGGTTTAGGCACGAGAAACATCAGGGGAAATAGGTTAGTAGAATTTTGCGACAAAAACAATTTAACCATCACAAACACATTATTTCAACATCATGCTAGAAGACGATACGCGTTGAAGTTACCCAGGATACATAGCGAGATGTCAAATAGATAATAATCTTGTTAGATAACGGTTTAGAAATCAGGAAAAAAAATGTAGACCATTCGGAAGCAGATATGGACAATGACTGCAACATAGTAATTATGAGAGCCATGCATAAATTTATAAATTTGAAAAAAAGGAACGCAAAAAAACACTTTAACTTTGAGAAACTAAAAGATAAAAATACATGCCAAAGACATTTGAGAAAAGGTCAAACAAATTGTTGAAAGACATTGGAAAATTTTCTTGTACTAAGGAAGTAGAAGCAGAATGGAATAATATTAAATCCAACTTACACATTGCGGCCAGATGTATTTTAGGATATAAACACAAAGAAAATAAGGAACCATGGGTGACAAAGGATATTCTGAATGTAATTGAAGAAAGACGAAAATATAAAAACAGACCATACGAAGCAAATAAACATAAATTCAAAGCGATAAAATAGGAAATTATTCTCAATTGCAGTAAAGCTGAAGAACAATAAATTAAGGAAAAATGCAAAGCGGTACAAACTAAGATGGAAATAGGAAGACAGATGAAGCATACAAATTAATTAAAATGAATTTTAGAGATATAAGGCCGTATCGCAAAAATATATGGGACGCAAGAGAAACCATCATTATAGAAAATGTAGAGAAGGTGGATAGATGGTAAAAATTAGGAAATTCATATGCAGGGCAGGAACTAAAAGCACTGAAACAGGAATCAGACATTAAAAAGGATGGGTTTGGATATCGTACTTAAAGACGAGTTTGAACTAGTATTAAAGAGTCTAAAAAATAATATTGTGCCGGATACAGATAAAGTACAAGCAGAAACTTTAAAAACCACGGGATAAACAGTAACAGAACGTCTCTTCTAACTTGTCAGCAATATGTATGAAACAGACAGGATACTCAAGGATTTCAACTGTAACGCTATACCAAAAAGAAGGAGTTGTGGGTAAAAGTAAAAATTTTCGAACACTAAAGCTTGACAGTACACGTGTAAAAAATATTAACTGAAATTGTACAAAGACGGATCGAGAATCTGGCCGAAGCAATACTAGGAGAAGAGCAATTTGGGTTTAGGTGAAACAGGGAAATACTGGGGGTTAGTTTAGCTTTAAGGTCGATAATGAAGAAAACAATAGAAAAATTAAAAAGTGGTTACATAAGGTTTGTGGATCTAGAAAAAGCATTCGACAGTGTAAAAATGAAAAAAAAATATTCGAAATACTCAAAAGATATGAATGAGTTATAGGGATAAACGGATAGTACACAGTTTATACAAATAACAAACAGCGGTAATAGAATTAGAGCAGGTACAACAGGAACGTGTGCAATTCCTATTCATTTTTAACATGTATATCGAAGAAGCAGTGAATACTGTCAAATGCCGGAAGACTTTTGGAATTATAATACAGATATATAGCGGTACTAACATCTAGCAATGAAGAGTTAGAAGCAGCTTTTAAGAAATAAAAACAGTAATAACCGATAGATACGGTATGATAATCAACAAAAATAAAACTAAAGTTCTCGTACATTGAGAAAGGGAAAATTAGTCAAAAACCAGAGTACAAAAAAAAACCAGAATTTACAAAAGGTTAAGGATTTCTGTTACTTAGGAAGCCAAATAACGCAAGATGATAAAAGTACAAAAGATATAAAACAAAGATTAGCAAAAATAATGCTACATTTAACAAAAAAAAAGCATCTACTATGTTCCAAGAGAACCAACATGGAAACAAGGACAAGATTTCTGATAGCATTAGTAGATCTGTAAAACGTGGACAGTTGGAGAAGCGGACAGGAAATAGATAAAAGTGTTTGGAATGTAGTGCTGCAGACGTATGATGAACATATCTTGGACAGACAAAGCTAAGAAGGAAGGGGTTATCTAAATAATAGAGAATAAAGAAATATGTGAAAACATTAAAAAAGTATGAGAGATAGGACGATAGGACATGTTCTAAGGCAAGAGGGAATGGTGTGGGATGTATTAGAAGTATAGAAAAGAAAGAAATAGAGGTGAAGGTAAACCTAGATTAGGCTATTGCACACAGATAGAAAAAATGTAGGCTCTGAGAATTTCAGAAAAATGTGTAAGTTAGCTCAAAACCGGAAACATTGGAGATACGCGTCCAACCAGTTCCAAGATTGAAAACTTGATAATGATGATGATGATAATAGAAGATTGGTTAACTCCACATGCAAATTTCCGTATCTCTCGTAAGACCACTGCTCAAAAATATAAGTTTCCTTCTTTTAAGGAAACTTCCTGTATCAATAGTTGATGTATTTATTTTACATGTTAGTCGTATGATTTGACTATGTAGCTTTCCCAGTTCTACTAAACGCAGCAGTTCAAAAAAGTTTACAAGGAATCTCTAGCATTTTTAGGTAAATTATGAAAGACGTCTATAGCTGCAGCAGAAATAAAATTTACTTTTATGTTGTTAAATTCAAATTTTAAAAACATTTTATAGTACACAATGATCAATTTAAAAACGAAGATATTTTATAACGTTAGTGGTCCCTTCCATGTTGTGTCATACTAGTCAAATTAAAAAAAAAACAGTTTACATAAACTCTTTCCAGCATTGTTTAAATATATTTTTAAATTTTCAAAGGTTGCATTTCATACTACATAAAATTTAGTTCACTTAGGTACAACTTTGGTATTACAAGATATACTCTGAATAAAGTAAATATTAAAAGGAGGAATTGTGATGCAGCTGCTTCTGTTTGGTTTTCAAGTGTTTACCGTCCTGTCCTTAGGCCTACTTCAATTAAAACCAAGTTACCGTGAAAATTTGGCGTGTTGTAAAAGTAAATACATTTTGTTACTTAACAAATTCACCAATAATGTGATGTATCGAATGACACGAGAGGGTGCGTTTAAATCAACAAGTATAATAGGGTTGGTCTTTTATACTAGATCTTTATCAGCTTTTTTCACCATAATATCTAATTAAAAATAACTTTGTTAAGCTCTAAGCTTTCAGAATAAAAACGTTTCATATTTTGAAGCTTCAATTGCGTTCTGTTATTTTAATTTTTCACTACTAAGGGCTGATTATGTAAATTGTACACATTTGCTTGGTTAACTTGTGCTCTAATTTTCATTACTAATTTGAAAGGCGATAAAATCAAAATTAAATATGGTGTGCCATTGCAATACAAATTTCAATTTATATTGTCATTTACTGGAGCCATAATGAACCATTAGGAAACGATTTCGATTAAAATGGGCAAAAACTATACAGGACAGATAAAAGCCCTAAGTGTTGGAGGCGAATCTTTATTGGAATTTAGAGTCATTCAATAAGATTGATATAATGGTCATTTACGTGTAGATTTTTACTATAAATGAGTAAATAGAAAGAAAAGTCAAATGTGTTCAGCAGGTCCATGACAATATAAATGTACTCAGGCTTTAGTACCATACTAATAAACGTTACTGAAAGATAAAGATTGCTAGCTATAGAAGATTACAATCCTGTGAGAGATTGAGGCAATAGACAAACACATTCGAACTTAGACGTCGGCTTTACATGCTCCTGCACAGAGTGAAAAATTGAAAAGGATGCAAGGTTAGCAAAAAGTAGATTAGCAAAATAATAATTATGAAAACTTAAATATTTGATAAAATGGTAAGGAAAGTAGTCTACAATCGGAACTTGTTATTGCAGGAATTAAAGAGCAGTGAAGAGCAGCGAAGTTCGCTGTAGTTTACAGTTTGAAGAGCAGTACATCATGTACATGTCTAATTACTGGTTAAGGTCAGCATTGCAAAAAAAAAGTGAATTTAAAGTATAACATAAGAATTGAATTGGGCAAGTATAAATAAAGAAATGGTAGTTTTGTCTGTAAAGATATGTGTATATTAAATTCTGTAGACAAAAATTAAAACTTCATGTGTCTTATTATTCTTTAATTACAACAAATTTACAAAAATCCTAGTTTAAATGGGAAACTATGAGGTATCTCCAATAATAGTCAAAACGATACATGTTTATATGAGTGACCTTGAAAGGTAGATAAAATATACGTAGTTGCATGGAAAGTAAAGTTCCCTCAGTAAAAGAAAACAACCAAGTCTGTATCAAAAAAGAAGCGGCAGATGGGATTTTATATGTATAAGACAAAGACTAGCGGGAGATGGGAATTTTAATATAATTTTCTCTATAGGTAGTTAATTACACAAGGTAAGTTGATAAACACTATCGTATTACAGTGAATAAGATGAAATAATAACTTAGACTTTTATGCAAAGCCCAAATGATCATTTCAAAACGAGCTAGTAATTGAAAGATGGAAAATATAAGGTCTTGGACAGAACTTGAACCTGTATCTTGGTTTTGCCGGAACCATGCGTTTACCAATTACGCCACCGAGACCGATGACGACAATTGGAAATTTACAAATTTAAATCGTGTAAACAACTATACATAAACCTAACTTTCAATTACGTTTAGCATTTTTGTCAATCATATTTAACATTGTCAAGTTTTTGACTTCTGTCAGTTATAGACAGGAAGCTACGCTCAAAATTACGGCTATAGGCCAAGTATTAAATATATAAATATTTTAGGTAGTTAATTACAGAATTACAGGACATATCCTATCCGAAATTTCATAGGCATACTGTGCTTTGCTCCACACATATGCTTTCAACAATTTTCTTCTTGTTCTATGTTTGTTGCCTTTCCTCATAGGCGCTGTTGTTTCTTGTTAGATGCAGTTCGATCACCTTCTATTGTTTTACAGTTATATGCCCTATTTCTCCGACCTTTAGTGGTTGTGAAGGGAGGTAAGCAACCTGTGGCTGCCAAGTTCCCCAACACTTACCCATTTAGCGATTTAATATATTTTCCAATTTATCCTTTCGCACAGCCAACATTAGTTGGAGATATTTCGCAACCAACAACTAATTGTTTATACTAATCATTAGATTTATCTGCGCTTATTTTTTCGTCATTAGGTTTTCAGTCACAAAACTGGTTGGACACGTACCTACACTTATTTATATTCTAAGCTTGCCTACATAGTTCCCTTAAATTCTTACACAGCATGCGTATTCAGCTCGTTCCCCTTCTATTGTTTTCTAATTTTATGCCCTATTTTACCGAGATTCAGTGAAGAAGGTTAAGCAACCTGTGGCTACCAAGATCCCCCAACACTTACACATTTGCCGAAATAATGGTTTTCCAGTAAATCCTTTAACACACTTAACATTATTCGAGAATATTGCCCAACCAATTCTTGTAGTTACTTATAATAATCATCATGTTTAAGCACAGTTATCTTTTCATCATTAGTTTATCCATGTTGGGATTGGTTGTATGCGTACCTCCATTGATTTCTATTCTGGGCTAGCCTACAAATCTTCCTGAAACCCTACAGCCTACATCTTTTACTATCTGTGTGCAGTAGTCTAACCTAGGTCTGCCTCTTCTCTTTTTTCCTATCTCTGCTTCTAATATATTCCGCACTATTCCCTCATGCCGTAGTATGTGGCCTATCATCCTATCTCTCCTATTTTTTACCGTTTTCCACATATTTCTCTCTTCCCCTACCATTTTTAGTACCTCTTCGTTCTTAACTTTGTCTGTCCATGATATCTTCATCATACGTCTGTAGCACCACATTTCAAAGGCTTCTACCTTTTTCTTGTCCGCTTCTCCTACTGTCCAGGCTTCACAGCCGTACAGTGCTGTGCTCCACACATATGTTTTAAGCAATCTTTTCCTTGTTTCTATGTTTGTGTCTTTGAGCACAGTAGTTGCTTTTTCTTGTTAAATGTAGCACGACCTTGTGGTAATCTTTGTTTTATATCTTTTGTGCTTTTTCCATCTTGCGTTATTTAGCTTCCTAGGTAGCAGAAATCCTTAACCTCTTGTAAGTTCGTGTTACATACTTGTATTCTTGTTTTTGATTTATTTTCCCCACCTTTGCATACTAAAACTTTAGTTTTAGTTTTGTTAATTTTCATACCGTATCTCTCTGTTAGAACCGTTTCCATTTCATTAAGAGCAGCTTCTAACTCTTCCTTGCTAGACGCTAATACCGCTATATCATCTGCAAATCTAAGCATATCAATTTTTTGTCCCTGCATAGTAATTCCAAATGTCTTCCTGCATTTGACAGTATTCATTGCCTCTTCTATGTACAAGTTAAAAATCAATGGGGATAGGACACATCCCTGTCTTACTCCTTTCTTAATGTTTACTTCTCTACGTTCCTGCTCTAATTCTATTACTGCTGTTTGCTCTTTGTATAAGCTATGTACTATTCGTCTATCCCTATAACTCGTTCCAATCTTTTTGAGTATTTCAAACATTTTTTTCCATTTTACATTGTCGAATGCTTTTTCCAGATCTACAAACCCTATATACACGCTTTCCCCCTTTTCTATTGTTTTCTCCATTATCATTCTCAGAGCTAAAATAGCCACCCGTGTTTCCCTGTTTCGCCTAAACCCAAATTGGTCTTCTCCTAGTATTTCTTCCGCCCGTTTTTCCATTCGTCTTTGCACAATTCTAGTTAATATTTTTGACACCTGTGCTGTCAAACTTATTGTTCGAAAATTTTCACATCTATCCGCGCCTTTCTTTATTGGTATAGTTACTATGATGTTACGTTTGAAATCTTTGGGTATCTCGCCTGTCTCATACATATAGCTTACAAGTTGGAAGAGACGTTCTGTTACTGCTTGTCCAGCGGCTTTTAGAGTTTTTTCTTGCACCTTATCTGTACCCGGCGCCTTACCATTTTTCAGACCCTTTAATGCTAATTCAAACTCGTGTTTAAGTATAGGATATCCCAAGTCATCATTTTCAATGTCTGATTCCTGTTCTAATGCAGTTAGTTCCTCTCCTGCATATAAATTCCCAATATATTCTTGCCCTCTACCCACTTTCTCTACGTTTTCTATGATGACGTTTCCTTGTGCGTCCCTTATATTTTTGCTATACGGTTTTATATCCCTAAAATTCATTCTAATTAATTTGTATGCTTCGTCTGTCTTTCCTATTTCCATCTTTGTTTGTACCTCTTTGCACTTTTCATCAATCCATTGTTCTTTAGCTTTCCTGCATTTTCGAATAATTTCCCATTTTATGGTTTTGTATCACTGTTTTCCTGTTTCGTCTGATTTAATTTTGTATTTTCGTCTTTCTTCTATTAAATTGAGGATATCCTTTGTGGATACAGGGGAAGAATCAACGCAGAAATCAAGGGAACACGGAAGGATTAACGCAGGGGAAGTAAATACTACGGTTTATTCAAAATTCTAAAATCAGGGTAAATTATTTCAGATTTGGGGTCATCAAAATTATATCAAGACACCTGGAGGCGATACGCAAGTTCATCAGTGATTGCGAATCCTTGTAAAGGCGCGTACGGCTAATAAGAACTTGAGCCAGCAACATTTAAAGAAGGCATCAGCGCAGTATAATTCAGGTGAGTACCGTGAAATATCTTAAAACGTCAGATAAGTCATAAATTTGTGGTAGTAATTTAATTTGGCACAAGGCAACGTTGATCGTAATAAAAATTTGGCATATACAAAAGTAGATTAAAAATTTAGTACTAAAACAAAAGAGTGTGCAGTTTGGTTGGGCATTGCACATCTACTTATAACGGAACTCACTATAAGTAGGTGAACACCCTGAGATAAAGGTTTCATATAGTCGAGGCATTGTAATAAACAGTTAAATAGATAACCAACCAAACTTTGCTAAAACACATCATATAGGAGTCATTTATTGAATACTAAAAATAGGGGCGACGACAAAAGTCGTGTATCAGAATTTATAAATAAATAAAAGTAAAATTAAATTATAAAAAAAAATAAATATTAGGGCGGAGGGGTGGAGTAATAGCAGCATAAGAAGGTGGCAAACCCAACGTGAGGCTCGAAAAAAAAGCTAGAAAAGTATTAGAGTGAAAGATAGTAGGATACGGGATCCTGAGATTAGGTGGGGCCCGTAGTTTTTCTTTATTATTTTGAAGAAAAGGAGGTCAAAACTAAGGAAGCAGAGATGACGGACGCGGACACGAAAAGGATCACGAGATCGGGACGGATATACGGAGTTGAAGCAGAAATCATGACACAAAACGAGGAAATTAGGACACAAGACATAGAGCTAGACGCAGGAGGAGACATCCAGGAGACAGAGGCAAGGCAGACAGATCCGGAGGTGATAGACATGGACACGGACCAGGCGACGGTACCGGAGGTTAGGGTAGCACAAACCGCCGGAACCCAGGACATAATGCGATTCCTGATGAGTTGGAAAGACGAAATTAAAAAGGATTTAACAAACCAAATGGAGACTTCACGTAAGGAACAAAAAGAGACAAACGCGGAACTACAAACGAATTTGACAAACAAAATTACAGAATCACATACGGAACTGACGGATAAAATTACAGAGTCACATAACGAATTAAGGAACGAGTTTAGGACGGCGCACGCGGAACTGACGGCAAAAATGAACTACACGCAGGACTATCTACTAACACAAATACAAATTGTAAAGGACGACATGCGGACAGAGGTACAACAACAAGTAAACAGGGTTGACGACAAGATGGAGAACACACGGGCACAGTTTCAGGGAGACTTGAACGCGACACGGACGGACCTAAGAACGGAATTTAAGACACGTGTGGATACTGTAGAAGAGACGATGATTAGCGGGTTTTCGACACTAAATACGGAAATACAGACATGTGACAAAAGACATACGACACACTACCGAAATTTAGGACAGACGTTAGAGACCCTACAAAATGAAAATGTAAACGTTAGGACGCAACTGGACGCAAAACTGATAGACAACGCGACAGCATTGGAAAATAGGGTCGGACAGGAAGTTAGACAGATACAGGACAAGTTGGACGAACTAGAAAGAAGGGGCGTTGGACTGGACTATGGACAGCACGTTAGATTAAACCGGGACGCATTACCGAAGTTTGAGGGACGAAGGACAGAACAGCCCATGGGATTTTTAGACCGACTAGACGAAATTGTAGGGACTGAAAATGAGAGAACAAAACTACAGATCGTGGGGGCGACTTTGACGGGCAACGCCGAAAAATGGCATAATATCATCCGCCGACAATACGACACGTACGCTGAATTTAGACGACTTTTTATGGAGCAATTTTGGAGCAATACACACCAGACTGACATACGGACGAATTTAATTACCGGACATTACAGCAGGACTCACGGCACACGCGAAGAATACGCGATTGACAAGTTTAATCAGGCACAACACTTGACTCCAAAATTGGGCGAGGACGACATTGTACTACTACTAGCAGGACATATGGAACCGGAAGTTACAAAGGTGGTAGTGGTACAGAACGTCAAGACGTTGAGGGAATTTTTAGGGGTAATGAGGAACTTTGATTTAGCGACAGCACTGGAGGCGAAAACGCGGACAAACTATTGGGAGCAAAACAGGGGTTATAGGGAAGACAGCCGACGACAACCGTACCACGAACACCGACCTAATTACAGACAGGACAATTTCAACCACGGACATCGGAATCAATGGGGACACGAAGGACATAGACGACCGTATTACAATAGGGATCACAGGGCAAATGAATACAATGGACAAAACAGATATCAGCACAGCAACAACGAGGGTGACGGCCGGATGACTGGGGGCGGAATACACAATGGAAACAGCCGGACGGACAGGGACGTAAACGTCCAGCATATGACGACGAGCGCGATGACAACGGACCCAGATAGGATTGAGGTGGTGCAGATTCACGAGGCGCCACAGGAACAAAAAAAAACGCGAATTTTTGGACGACCGACCGCTTAGGGATAAATGTCGACGTGTGTTATAGTATAAGGGATTTATTGTTAAATAGTTATATCTTTAATAAAAAGAATTTGTTGTTTATAAATATTAGTTTAAGGGATTGTTTATATGTTGCTTTAGTTGATAGTGGTTCACAGTTGTCGCTGGTAAATGAGAATGTGGTAGTAAAACATGAAGAATTTTTAAAGGGACGAATAGGAACAATTGATGGGGTTAACTTATGGTCAGCGATGAACAAAAAGCTAACGACGATTTATAGTGTTATCCGTGTACCGATATACATAGGGAATAAAGAAGCAGGAGATGCAGAGTTTTTAATTACAAAGAGGTTGCAGCTAGATTTCATATTAGGAATGGATTTTATAGAGGATTTTGGGTTGAATATAGATGGAAAGGATAGGTCAATTAGGATATTTGATAAAGATAGGTTATGGGTGGTGCCTACGGTTAGTTCAGAATATAGGAATGGAAATGATATAGATAGTACAGGATTAGGAATGATAAAAGAGGATAATTATGGACGGATTGAAGTGAGATTATGTAATATGTTTGCGAGATTAATTAATGATGAACAGATAGGAAAGTGAGTAATGAAATTAGGGTGAAGCTAGAGAATTGTTTAATAAATATATAGGCTTGTTTAATGAAGAGCCAAGATTTGCGAGGCGGTATATGCATAAGTTGGAGGTCACGGAAGACAACGGGTTTAATACAAGGTGTATCCAATTCCGTTTGCCATAAGAAATAGGGTTAAAGCCGAGATAAAGAAAATGTTAAAAGAAGGTATTATCGAACCAGCGAAAACTCCATATGTGAACCCGGTAGTTATTGTACCTAAACCCAACAAAAAGGATATAAGGATCTGTTTGGATGCGAAGAAGTTGAATGCGATTACGAAACCGCAGTACGAACAACCACAGGGTTGGATAATTTGTTGTATAAAGTATATGAGATGAAGATTTTCAGTAAATTAGATTTAAAAATTCATTTTGGTTAATTCCGTTGCATGAAGACAGTAAAAGTTTACGGGGTTTAGTATCGAAGGGAGATTTATATGTTTTCTGTAGTTCCGTTTGGTTTAAGTAGTTCTTCAGCAGCACTTGTAAGGGCCATGCAGAAGCTGTTTAACGAGTATGAATGTTTCTGTTCGCATTATGTGGATGATTTGTTGATTTTTTCAAGGAACGAGCAAGAACACCTGGAGCATTTAGAAAAGGTGATCCAACGACTGGACGAAGGGGGTTTGAAGCTGAACGTGGAGAAATGCGAGTTGTTTAAGAGCAAGGTTACGTATTTAGGGTTTGAAATTAGTGAACATGGGATGAAAATTTGTAATAAAAGATTGGACGTGTTAAAAAAATATTGCGCAACCGAAAAATGTAAGAGGATTGCGAGGGTTTTTAGGGGTTCTAAATTATTACAAAAGGTTTATACCGAGGTATTCTGAATTGTGTGTGCCGTTGGTGAGTTTGTTAAAGAAAAAAGAAAGATGGAAGTGGACTGCTGAACGAGAAAAAGCGTTCCAGGATTTAAAAAGTGCGTTTTATACAGAGTTGGCGTTAAAATATCCAAATTTTAAAGACGATTTTATTTTGAGGACGGATGCGTCGAAATATGCAATCGGGGCTGAGTTGGTGCAGATTCAGGACGGAGCTGAAGTACCAATTGTATTCATTTCCAGGGTATTAAAAGACTGCGAAACCAGGTATGCGACGGCAGAGAAGGAGATGTTGGCAATAGTATATGCAGTGAAAAAGTTGCGTTTTTATTTGTTAGGTAAGAAATTTTTAATAGAATCCGACAACACGGTGGTAACATTCATGAAGAAAAGGAGTTTCTAAACAGTAGGTTGTATAGGTGGGCATTGGTGTTACAGGAATACGACTTTGAAATTAAGCATAAACCAGGAAAGGAAAATGTGACGGCGGATTTTCTAAGCAGACCGCAGGTGGAAGCGAATCAAAACGTCAAGGGTTGTTTAATTGCTTTGCAGGAGTTCAGGGATGTTGGTCGGTGGACGAACGCCAAGCTTATAGAGACGCAGAGGCATAGTGAGGTGAGCTCGATACGCGAGAAATTAACAAGAGAAAATATGTTAGAGTACCGGGGATTTACCATCGTAGAGCAGTTTGTAGTAAAAAGGATAGGGATGCAGAGCTGGTAGTGTTATCCAGAGACGCGGCTGTTGAAATTATAGACGAAATTCATTTAAAATTTGGACATATAGGCATCAGAAAACATTTTTGGTATTTAGAGAGGCGTTTTATGCAAGAAATGATATCACGGTGGTTAAAGAGAGGATCAATCGGTGTGAAATTTGTATTCTAGGTAAAGACAAGAACGTGGTGTTGCAGAATATACCGATGAACGTGAGCGTAAATGGACCGTTAGAATTGGTAGCTATTGAATACTTGAGCAACCTGATTACGAGTGAACAGGGGTATCGACACATATTGGTGATGGTAGACGTTTTTTCGAAATTTGTCAAATTATTTCCAGCAAGACGAAGTAACACGGTGCATGCATTACAGTCGATTAGAGAATTTGAAAGCCAGGTCGGGAAGATGGAAAGGATTTTGGTAGACAACGCGACGTATTTCAACAATCAAAGATTCAGGAACGGGTTAAATAGGGCAAATATTAAAGTATCATTTAGCAGTATACGGCATCCGAAAGCAAATCCATGCGAACGTTATATACGTGAGGTAATAAAATATCTACGATTGGCAACACAGGAGCATCACGACAGATGGAGTAGATATCTGCCACAAATTGAAAATTTTATGAATTGCGTACCGAGTTCGGTTACGAAAACATGTCCGGTAACATTGATGCGAAGGATTATACCAGCTAGGCCATGGAGGAGGAAGTCGAGGTACAAGACATCACAGAGTTGTTGGGTAGTGCTAGGCGTAGAATTGAAAGGATGCAGCGTAGGGACATCGAGCGAAGGTGTAGAAAAATTAAAAAAAGGACGACTTTTGAAATAGGGGATCTGGTGGTAGTAAAACGATTAAGGGTTTCAAACCGCGACAGAAACATTTGCGCGAAGTTGTTGTTTCCTTATGAAGGGCCGTACAAGATCACGCGTATTTTTGCTGAAGGAAATACGTTTGAGCTAGATAACATAACAGGGGGATATCGCGGGCGTTTTCACTTGGAGAATTTATACCCATATAGAATTGTACAGGAAGAGGGTTTAGTAGGATAGTTTATTATGTAGTTTATGCAACGGAAAGTTTAGTTTTGTTTTTTTTGTTTATAGTATAGGTTAGTATATAGCGTAGTAAGATAGACGTGAGAGAAAGGCGAATAGGGGTTGAATAATTAATATGTAAAATTGCGGGGGTGATTTTAAATAAAAATTAGAAATTTTTGCACACCAGGGGAAGAGAAAAAAACATACGAAATTCCCAATTTCATTCAAAATCAGTGGGGCCAATGTAATGTAAAGGGGGGGGTACAAGGCTTCTAAGAGTAGATTTGTGTTAAAAAGGGTGTATGCCAAACGACATAATTCATATATAAGATCCAGTAATTCAAAAACTATATTTTGCCGTACTTTACATATGCTAAAGTATTTACCATTTTAGTTTGAAACGTATGTGCCAAAAGGTAAACAAGATGACTTAATGACGTTGATACAATGCACGGTACTCAAGGTTTTATACTAAGTTGAAATTTTATAAGCCATTGAAAGTACATTTGCCGTCGGAAAACCGGACGCGTCTACGGATATCTACAATCAACCAAGCGTCCAGGTCTTGTGTGAATTATTTTGGCTTTTCATTTAAGTAGAATCAACTTTTGGACAAATTGTAAATTCAAAATTATAAGTGAATAGTAATATCAAAGATATAATTGGAGAATTGTGAAGTGTTTAGGACCAATGGTAGAAATTAGGATTGTATGTAAAGACTATAGTTAAGGTATTTGTGACACTAGAGAAAAGAAAAGTTGTTATTGGATAGTTTTATGCTTTTAAAAATGTGATTAAGTAAGCTAGTTTTGTTGTGCTTATTGCCTAGCGAAGTAAATAAGGGGATTCTATTTTGACTACTTTTAGTAAAAAGACGTGTTTTGCAAACCTGCGTTAAAGTTGTATAAATATTTGGATAAAATAAATGTTTTTGAGTTTAAATTGTATGATTATTAAAGTGAAGGTATAAAAGCGACGATTATAGAAGAATATTTAAAGTGAAGTGCGACGGGAAAGCAACGGATATTTAATTAGATTTGAGTGAGATTGGTATTGGAATTGGAACGATTTTGGTTAAAAGGCAGTAGGAGATTCGAGTGGTTATACAAAGCGACGGCGAAGCAACGACGATATTAAGAATTTTGGAGTGATTTGGATAAAGATTAACGGCAGTAGGACATAGAGTGGACATTGAAGTATAGCAGGGCATAGATTGAATTGGAACAGGACGGCAGGATAGGTTTGGGATTGACTACGGAAAGGCGAAAGGATTAATTGGAGCACGCAGAGAGAAAACAGGAGAGCAGCAAAGTACAGGGAAGAATCAACGCAGAAATCAAGGGAACGCGGAAGGATTAACGCAGGGAAGTAAATACTACGGTTTATTCAAAATTCTAAAATCAGGGTAAATTATTTCAGATTTGGGGTCATCAAAATTATATCAAGACACCTGGAGGCGATACGCAAGTTCATCAGTGATTGCGAATCCTTGTAAAGGCGCGTACGGCTAATAAGAACTTGAGCCAGCAACATTTAAAGAAGGCATCAGCGCAGTATAATTCAGGTGAGTACCGTGAAATATCTTAAAACGTCAGATAAGTCATAAATTTGTGGTAGTAATTTAATTTGGCACAAGGCAACGTTGATCGTAATAAAAATTTGGCATATACAAAAGTAGATTAAAAATTTAGTACTAAAACAAAAGAGTGTGCAGTTTGGTTGGGCATTGCACATCTACTTATAACGGAACTCACTATAAGTAGGTGAACACCCTGAGATAAAGGTTTCATATAGTCGAGGCATTGTAATAAACAGTTAAATAGATAACCAACCAAACTTTGCTAAAACACATCATATAGAGTCATTTATTGAATACTAAAAATAGGGGCGACGACAAAAGTCGTGTATCAGAATTTATAAATAAATAAAAGTAAAATTAAATTATAAAAAAAAAAAAATATTAGGGCGGAGGGGTGGAGTAATAGTAATATATATATATATATATATATATATATTATTGTGTAAGGGAGGGGGTTAGAAGGTTTCTAAAGGTATATTTGTATTAATAGGGGTGTATGCCAAACGATAGGGTCAATATTTCAGATTTAATAATTTAAAAACTATAAATTTTGCTATACTTTACATACGTTAAAGTACGTACCATTTCAGATTGAAACTTATATGCCAAAAGGTAGTAACATGACTTTATGACGTTGATATAATGCACGGTACTTGAGGTTTTATACTGAGTTGATATTGCATGAGCCAGTTGAGAGTACATTTGCCGTCGGAAAACCGGACGCATTTATGGATATCTGCAATATAACAAAGCGTCCAGGTCGTGTATGAATTATTTGGCTTTTCCTTTTATAGAATCAAACTTTTAGACGAATTGTAAATCAAAATTTAAAGTGAATCAAAATGTAAAAGGTTATTGGAGTTTAGTGAAGTGTTTTGGACCAATGGTAGAAATTTAAAATTATTATAAAGACTATAGCGAAGGTATGTTGGACACTGAAAGATTGGAGATTTGTTATTGGATGTTATATATGTAAAAAATGTTATTGTAGTAAGCTAAGTTTGTTTAGTTAATAACTAAGCAATATAAATAAGGGACTTCTTTTTTAAATTTGTTCAGATACAGACCTATTTATGAAACCTGCGTTAAAATTTGTAAAATAGTTTTGAAATAAAAGTTTATTTGTGTATTCATCGAGTATTATTGAATTCAAGTATAAAAAGAGTTTATAAAAGTGTTTAAAAGTGAAAAGGGAAAGTCAGCGTGTATTTAAAGAAGATTTTGGAAGTGGTTATTGGTGTAAAGGAGAAAGCGACGGGATATTATTTGAGAAGATTAGTGTTGGTTTTGGGATAGATTTGGGTATTACGGCAGCAGGATATTGGAGTGGTTAAAGAAGGCATCGACGACGTAAAGAATTTGGGATTGATTTGAGAAGATATAACGGCAGAAGGACATCGTATGGATAATTGGTATAGCAGGATTAGGAGTGATTTGTATTAAGACAGCGGGATTGATTTGGTTGTGCGAAGAGAGAAGTAAGCGGGATACGGAGCAGAGGAACAGGAGATAGGAATACGGCGAGGAAGAATTGACGCAGGGAAAGTAGATAAAGGTTTTTACTAAATTCTAAATTGGGGTAACATTATTTCAGGTTTGGGGCATCAAAATTGTTTTATAAAACACCTGGAGGCAGTACGCAAGAGGACAATTTTGGAGAATCTTGTGTAAAAGTGCGTACGGCAATTTCGAACTTGAGCCAGCAGTCAAAGGAAGGCCTTCAGCGCAGTATATTTCAGGTAAGTGCCGTGAATATATTAGAACGTCAGAAATTAAAGTCATAAAAGTTACATAAATTAATTTGACATCAGGCATCGTTGATCTAATAAGATTTGGCATATTAAAATAAATTTAGTACATTTCAAAAGTGGTAAAACAAACGAGGGTGCAGTTTGGTTGGGTATTGCACATCTACTCACGATTGAACCCACGGTGAGTAGGTGAGAAAACCCTGAGATTAAAGTTTCAAATAGTCGAGGCATATAAAATATAGTAATTAGTAAAAGAAAAACCAACCAAACGTTTGCTAAAGCACCTCGATTTGAAATCATTAGGGACGACGACAAAAGTCGTATAATAAAATCTTGTTTAAAGGAGGAGTAATTATATTATATAAAAATAAAATTTAAATTCAAGAAGGTGGCGCCCAACGTGGGGCTCGAGAAAAAGGTTAAAAAGGTGTTAGAGCAAAAGAGAGTAGAATCCGGGAGCCCGAGTTAGGTGGGGCCCGCAAGTTTTTTTTTAATTTTTTCAGGAAACGAGTTCAAAACAAGGAAACAGAGATGACGGACGAGGACACAAAAAGAATCACAAGATCGGGACTAATATACGGTGTTGAAATGGATGTAGGGAGACAAGACATAGAGCTAGACGCAGGGGGCGACCTACAGGAGACGGACACGATGCAGACAGAGTTGGAGATGACAGACACGGACTTGGACCAGGCGACGGTACCGCAGGTGAGAGCAGCAGAAGCCGACGGAAACCAGGACCTTAGGAGATTTCTGATGAGTTTGCAGAAAAATTTAACGGACAAAATGGATGAATCACGCAGGGAACAAAAAGAGCTGACAGACAAAATTACAGAATCACAGACGGAACTAAAAATGGAGTTTAAGACATCACAGACAGAATTAAAGAACGAGTTGACAAACAAAATTACTGAATCACATACAGAACTGACAGACAAAATTAAAGAATCACACATGGAACTGGCGGAGTTAAAAACAGAGCTTAAGACATCACAGACAGAATTAAAGAACGAGCTGACAGACAAAATTACGCAATCACATAACGAATTAAGGGACGAGTTTAGGACAGCGCACGCGGACCTGACGGCGAAAATGAACCACACACAGGAATTCTTACTAACGCAAATACAGATTGCAAAAGACGACGTGCGGACAGAGGTCCAACAACAAATAGACAGGGTTGATGACAAGTTAGAACACACACGGGCACACTTGCAAGGAGATTTTAACGCGACACGGACTGACTTAAGAACTGAAATTAAGACACGGGTCGACACAGTGGAAGAAACAATGATTAGCGGGTTTTCAAATTTAAGCACAGAAATAGAAACATGTGACAAACGACATGGGGCTAACTACAAAAATTTAGGACAAACATTAGAAACCATACAAAACGAAAACGTACACGGTAGGAAAAACTGGACGAAAAACTTGACGACAAAGACGCGGGATTAGAAACCAGGGTAGGACAGGACGTTAGACAAATTCACGAAAAACTCGACGACATAGAAAGGAGGCGAATTGGACTGGACTACGGACCGCACTTTCGATTAAACCGGGACGCTTTACCGAAGTTTGAGGGACGTAAGACAGAACAGCCCATGGGATTCCTGGACCGACTAGACGAGATCGTAGGGACAGAAAACGAACGAACAAAATTACAGATTGTTGGGGCAAGTTTGACAGGAAACGCCGAAACTGAGCGAGGACGACATCGTACTTCTACTGGCAGGTCATATGGAACCGGAGGTTACCAGAGTTGTAGTGGTACAAAATGTCAAGACATTAAGGGAATTCTTGGGAGTAATGAGAAATTTTGACCTAGCGACAGTACTGGAAGCGAAAACGCGGACACACCATTGGGAACAAAACAGGGGTTACAGGGAAGACAGTCGACGACCACCGTACCACGAAAACAGACCAAATTATAGACAGGAAAATTTTAACTACGGACATAGGAATCATTGGGGACACGATGCACATAGACGACCGTATTTCAATAGGGATCACCGGGATAACGCCTACAATGGACAGAACAGATACCGGCACGACAACGGCGAGGGTGACGGCCGGATTACAGGAGGCGGAATACAAAATGGAAATAGCCGGACGGACAGGGACGTAAACGTCCAACATATGACGACGAGCGCAAGTACAACGGACCCGAATAGGATTGAGGTGGTGGAAATTCACGAATCGCCTCAAGAAAAAAAAACGCGAATTTTTGGACGACCGACTGCTTAGGAGTAAAGATTGATGTTTGCTATAGTATAAGGGATTTGTTGTTAAACAGTTACATTTTTAATAAAAAGAATTTGTTATTTATAAATATTAGTTTAAGGGATCGTGTTTATGTTGCTTTAGTGGATAGTGGGTCACAGTTGTCGCTGGTAAATGATAGGGTAGTAGTCGAACATGGAGAATTTTTAAAGGAAAGAATAGGAACAATTGAGGGGATTAATTTATGGTCAGCGATGAACAAAAAGCTAACGACGATTTATAATGTTATCCGTGTACCGATATATATAGGAAATAAAGAAGCAGGGAATGCAGAGTTTTTAATTACGAAAGGGTTACAGTTAGACTTCATATTGGGTATGGATTTTATAGAGGATTTTGGATTGAATATAGATGGAAAGGATAGGTCAATTAGAATATGTGATAAAGATAGGTCATGGGTGGTGCCTACGGTTAGTGAGGAAAATAGGAATGGAAATGATATAGATAGTACAGGATTAGGAATGATTAAAGAGTATAATGATGGACAGGTTAAAGTACGATTATGTAATATGTTTGTAAGATTAATTAATGATGAACAGATAGGAAAGTGAGTAATGATACTAAGATGAAGCTAGAGAATTATTTAATAAATATGTAGGGTTATTTAATGAAGAGCCAAGATTTGCGAGGCGGTACACACATAAGTTGGAGGTCACGGAAGACATCGGATTTAATACAAGGGTGTATCCAATTCCGTTTGCCATAAGAAATAGGGTTAAAATAGAGATAGACAGGATGTTAAAAGAGGGTATTATAGAACCAGCGAGAACTCAATATGTGAACCCAGTAGTTATAGTACCAAAACCAAATAAAAGGGATATAAGGATTTGTTTAGATGCGAGGAAATTGAATGCGATTACAAAACCGCAGTATGAGCAACCACAAGGGTTGGATAATTTATTGTATAAAGTATATGAAATGAAAGTTTTCAGCAAATTAGATTTAAAGAATTCGTTTTGGTTAATTCCGTTGCATGAAGACAGTAAAAGTTTACAGGTTTTAGTATCGAAGGCGAGATTTATATGTTTTCTGTAGTTCCATTTGGTTTAAGTAGTTCTTCAGCAGCACTTGTAAGAGCGATGCAGAAGTTGTTTAATGAATATGAATGTTTCTGTTCGCATTATGTCGATGATTTGTTAATTTTTCAAGGGACGAGCAAAACACCTGGAGCATTTAGAAAAGGTGATCCAACGACTGGACGAAGGAGGTTTAAAGCTGAACGTAGAGAAATGCGAGTTGTTTAAAAGCAAGGTTACATACTTAGGGTTTGAAATTAGCGAACAAGGGATGAAAATTTGCAATAAAAGATTGGACGAGTTGAAAACATTCAGCGACCAAAGAATGTGAGAGGACTGCGAGGATTTTAGGGTGCTAAATTATTACAAACGGTTTATACCGAGGTATTCTGAAGTGTGCGTACCGTTGGTGAGTTTGTTAAAGAAAAAGGAGAGATGGAAGTGGACTGCTGAAAGAGAAGGCGTTCCAGGATTTAAAAGGTGCATTTTACAAGGAGTTAGCATTAAAATATCCAAATTTTAAAGATGATTTTATTTTGAGGACGGATGCGTCGAAATATGCAATCGGGGCTGAGTTGGTGCAGATACAGGATGGAGTTGAAGTACCAATTGTTTTCATTTCTAGGGTGTTGAAAGACTGCGAAACCAGGTATGCGACGGCAGAGAAGGAGATGTTGGCCATAGTATACGCGGTGAAGAAGTTGCGTTTTATTTGTTAGGTAAGAAATTTCTAATAGAATCCGACAACACGGTGGTAACGTTCATGAAGAAAAAGGAGTTTTAAACAGTAGGTTGTATAGATGGGCATTGGTGTTACAGGAATACGACTTCGAAATTAAGCATAAGCCAGGAAAGGAGAATGTGACGGCGGATTTTCTGAGCAGACCGCAGGTCGAATCGAATCAAAACATAAACGGGTGTTTAATTGCTTTGCAGGAATTCAGGGATGTTGGTCGATGGACAAACACCAAACTTATAGAGGCGCAGAGGCACAGCGAGGTGAGCTCGATACGAGAGAAACTTACAAGAGAAAATATGGAAGAGTACAGGGATTTACCATCGTAGGGCAGTTTGTGGTGAAAAAATAGGGATGCAGAGCTGGTAGTGCTATCAAGAGACGTTGCCGCTGAAATCATAAACGAAATTCATTTAAAATTCGGACACATAGGTATCAGAAAACATTTTTAGTATTCAGAGAGGCGTTTTACGCAAAAATGATATCACGGTGATAAAGGAAAGGATAAATCGGTGTGAAATTTGCATTCTAGGTAAAGACAAGAACGTGGTGCTGCAGAATATGCCGATGAGCGTGAGCGTAAATGGACCATTGGAATTGGTGGCGATTGATTATTTAAGCAACCTGATCACGAGTGAACAGGGGTATCGACATATTTTGGTGGTGGTCGACGTTTTTTCTAAATTTGTAAAATTATTTCCTGCAAGACGGAGTAACACGGTGCATGCATTGCAGTCAATTGGAGAATTTGAAAGCCAGGTCGGGAAGATAAAAAGAATTTTGGTAGACAACGCAACGTATTTCAACAATCAAAGATTCAGGAACGGGTTAAAAAGGGCAAATATTAAAGTATCATTTAGTAGCATACGACATCCGAAAGCTAATCCATGCGAACGTTACATACGAGAGGTGATAAAATATTTACGATTGGCGACACAGGAGCATCACGACAGATGGATTAGGTATCTACCACAAATAGAAAATTTTATGAACAGCGTACCGAGTTCGGTTACGAAAACATGTCCGGTAACATTAATGCGAAGGATTATACCAGCTAGACCATGGAGGGAGGAAGTCGAGGTACAAGACATAACAGAGTTGCTAAGTAATGCCAGGCGCAGAATCGAAAGGATGCAGCGTAGGGACATCGAACGAAGGTGTAGGAAAATTAAGAAAAGAACGATTTTTGGAATAGGGGATTTGGTAGTCGTCAAACGATTAAGGGTTTCAAACCGCGACAAAAACATTTGCGCGAAGCTGTTGTTTCCTTATGAAGGGCCGTACAGGATCACGCGTAGTTTTGCTGAAGGCAATACGTTTGAGCTGGAGAATATGACAGGGGGGTATCGCGGGCGTTTTCATTTGGAGAATTTGTACCCATATAGAGTAGTACAGGAAGAGGGTTTAATAGGATAGGTTAAAATGTGGTTCATGCAACGGAAAGTTTAGTTTAGTTTTTGTTTTTGTTTTGTTATAGTAGTATAGTATAGGTTAGAAAATAGCGTAGTATAATAGATGTGAGAGAAAGGCGAATGCGGGTTGCCAAAGTAAAATAGAAACATCGAAAGGATGGTTTTGAATAAAATCAGAAATTTTTGCACACCAGGGAAGAGAAAACATATGAAATTTCAATTTCATTAAAAACCAGTGGGGCCAAATATTGTGTAAGGGAGGGGTTAGAAGGTTTCTAAAGGTATATTTGTATTAATAGGGTGTATGCCAAACGATAGGGATTAATATTTCAGATTTAATAATTTAAAAACTATAAATTTTGCTATACTTTACATACGTTAAAGTATCGTACCATTTCAGATTGAAACTTATATGCCAAAAGGTAGTAACATGACTTTATGACGTTGATATAATGCACGGTACTTGAGGTTTTATACTGAGTTGATATTGCATGAGCCAGTTGAGAGTACATTTGCCGTCGGAAAGCCGGACGCATTTATGGATATCTGCAATATAACAAAGCGTCCAGGTCGTGTATGAATTATTTGGCTTTTCCTTTTATAGAATCAAACTTTTAGACGAATTGTAAATCAAAATTTAAAGTGAATCAAAATGTAAAAGGTTATTGGAGTTTAGTGAAGTGTTTTGGACCAATGGTAGAAATTTAAAATTATTATAAAGACTATAGCGAAGGTATGTTGGACACTGAAAGATAGAAGATTTGTTATTGGATGTTATATATGTAAAAATGTTATTGTAGTAAGCTAAGTTTGTTTAGTTAATAACTAAGCAATATAAATAAAGGGATTTCTTTTTAAATTTGTTCAGATACAGACCTATTTATGAAACCTGCGTTAAAATTTGTAAAATAGTTTTGAAATAAAAGTTTATTTGTGTATTCATCGAGTATTATTGAATTCAAGTATAAAAAGAGTTTATAAAAGTGTTTAAAAGTGAAAAGGGAAAGTCAGCGTGTATTTAAAGAAGATTTTGGAAGTGGTTATTGGTGTAAAGGAGAAAGCGACGGATATTATTTGAGAAGATTAGTGTTGGTTTTGGGATAGATTTGGGTATTACGGCAGCAGGATATTGGAGTGGTTAAAGAAGGCATCGACGACGTAAAGAATTTGGGATTGATTTGAGAAGATATAACGGCAGAAGGACATCGTATGGATAATTGGTATAGCAGGATTAGGAGTGATTTGTATTAAGACAGCGGGATTGATTTGGTTGTGCGAAGAGAGAAGTAAGCGGGATACGGAGCAGAGGAACAGGAGATAGGAATACGGCGAGGAAGAATTGACGCAGGAAAGTAGATAAAGGTTTTACTAAATTCTAAATTGGGGTAACATTATTTCAGGTTTGGGGCATCAAAATTGTTTTATAAAACACCTGGAGGCAGTACGCAAGAGGACAATTTTGGAGAATCTTGTGTAAAAGTGCGTACGGCAATTTCGAACTTGAGCCAGCAGTCAAAGGAAGGCCTTCAGCGCAGTATATTTCAGGTAAGTGCCGTGAATATATTAGAACGTCAGAAATTAAAGTCATAAAAGTTACATAAATTAATTTGACATCAGGCATCGTTGATCTAATAAGATTTGGCATATTAAAATAAATTTAGTACATTTCAAAAGTGGTAAAACAAACGAGGGTGCAGTTTGGTTGGGTATTGCACATCTACTCACGATTGAACCCACGGTGAGTAGGTGAGAAAACCCTGAGATTAAAGTTTCAAATAGTCGAGGCATATAAAATATAGTAATTAGTAAAGAAAAACCAACCAAACGTTTGCTAAAGCACCTCGATTTGAAATCATTAGGGACGACGACAAAAGTCGTATAATAAAATCTTGTTTAAAGGAGGAGTAATTATATTATATAAAAATAAAATTTAAATTCAAGAATATATATATATATATATATATATATATATATATATATATATGAAGGGTGAGTGTTTCGTTCTTTCTGTTTACATTTTATTAGTTAATATTTCTACATTAAAATCTTATATTTAATAATTAGAAGTCTAAAGCAAACTAAAATTTTGATTTTAAGAGAATTAAGAAATTCAGTTGAGCAGCCCTTGGTACCTGAAGTTTTCTTCTAATCCAATATAAAAATTTCCATCCTAGGTTATGGTGTTTATTTCATTTGTTGTGTTATGTTTATCATAAAGAATCACTTAATAGTTATACAATAAAGTTTTATAGTTGATCGTCTGAGCCAAGATATGTAAACATCTAACAGTTTTGGTAATCGAAGAAGATCTTGAAAATTTATTTAAAACATAATTATGCTTAATATGCTTACTATTTATTGTTTTTAAATTGCCTTTAACATACTTGATTGTTGCACAACTTGATAGATCTACCTCAGTTTTGTTCCAAATTTATGTAACAATAATATTTTATCATACGCAAAGAATATCTTATAATTTATGATACGTTGCATGTAAATTCAAATACTGTATATTGAATTGATAAGAAACTAAAGTACTAGAAAATCCTAACAGTCTTCGAAACTATCTTTTATCAATTATTAAATTTAAAGTGTTTCTAGTTGAGCACATTCTTTTAAAAATCTGTTGTATACGAGATAATCAAGATCCACACTGAGTAGTTCAATAAAATATCTACATTTTGGTTAATACCAGTTTGAACAAAACAGCCCACAGAGCTTGGTTAGTATTTCAAATTTTTAGTGTTATGTTACAGGATCAACTCAAGATATAGTACAGTTGTTCATATGCAGATGATGAGTAAGTATACGTGTTACCTGATAATTTTGTTACAAATTTCATGCCGGATAAGGTTAGTCGTTCTTGAGAGTTTCTATACCCACCTTCAAGGGTATAGGAACGAAACTTCTCAATGGTATGCTAGTTTTTCATTATTTCATATAAAATTAATTCTTTATTATTAGTGCAACTTCGATAACTTAGATAACTTCTTTGATGATAACTTCGATGAATCGTTTGAGTTTAACAAAGTGGAGTTTTGCATTTATGCATAAAGAAGATAGTTCAGTATGAGCTGTAGGATGTAATATTCGCGCTATGCAGGAAGGTTGTTGACACGTATCTTTTTTGGTTGCTTTGGCCTCGCGAAGCAAATGTTTGCTGTTGACTGAAGGGCTCTTCCATGTTATAAAGAAAAGCTCGTTTTGACCTAGGGTAACTACTTAAAATGAAAATTTTAACATTTTTCTGTACCTGGGGTGTCTCAGTTTTTACTCTCAATTTTGTACCAAGATTATTTGTTGTATTTGCTAACTTGCAAACTATTGAGGTTTAATAAATGACATTTTCTAAAATTTCGAGCGTAGAGCGTTTATAACACGCCTGATGTAGTTGTAATTTTTGTTTATAAAACTATTTCTCTGTCGGAACATTTGTAAAAATTCTAACACTGACCTAGTTTTTCTTGTGTTACATCAGTTTGTTTGTCACTTTAACATACCAGTTTGGACAACACTTTAGATAATTTTCATTTTCAATACGACCTAGCTTTCTTTGTACTTTAAAAATAGGTGAAATCTGTGGAACATTTGTAGAACCATTAGTTGGTTAATTATACTTTAAATGTTCCCTTTAAAAACATACATATTTTTAAAAAACATATGTAATCTTTCAAGAGATCTGAAAAAAAGAACAAAACTTAAATAATTGTAAATTTTGCTATTTCATGAAGTAATTTATTAATCAGTATTACTTGACTGAATTTAATTATTGAGTAACCATCTAAAATTTTGAGCTACTGAATTCAATTTCTTGTATATTATTGCAAACATCTTAAACTAACGAAACTAAATTTTGTTTAATACATGAAACTTAAGTTACAATCTGAGTATGTTTTGGTTTCACAGAAAAAGTATGAAAGTGTGGACACGCGCTATTTGTTCTAAGATTTAGGGCAATATCACCTTGATATTGTTAGAATACTGATGGTTTAATATTCAGATAACGATAAACTTAAAAGTAGAATTTGAAAAAGTTGTTGGTATTTCACATAAATTATTTTGTAGAACCATAAACGGTGGTCTGATTTTTGATTAATAATAAATTCTTTCTTACAGGTTTGAAATAGAAAGGACTAACGAGTCAGTTATTTTTATTATTGTGATTAAGCTTTTTGAAACATACGGGTTTCTGCGTTTTCCCGGAACTTTTGGTATTGGAAATTTAAACGCCGTGGTGCCTTTAAGTTTTGTCTCTTTCTATGCTAAAAACAAAATCGGCTCTTGACTCCCTCTCATGCAAGAACGATGGATTGATTAAGTTCCACAGTTAGCCGTATTACCTTACAAGAGGTTTTTCATTTACTATTAGTCGTTTGTCAACCAACTTTAGCCGGGGCTATTTTAACATTCAGAAAACCCCGGTGTAGTTCAGGGACATTAAGTGTTAGACTGTCGCCTTTAGCAATGGCATATTAGAGTTTAGTTTCATCTTTCCCTGATACACTTTTGGTTACCTTGGCGCTCAGCTCTAACAAACATACGGTACAATCAGGCTTTTTTATTAGTGTGAATCATCTCAGATCTTCCAAATCTGCAAAAGACAAACATCAAGGTAAAAATGGTTTAATTATTAACTTCATGAACTACTAATTGTTTTTATACTTGTAACACCCTGCTCCCCAAATACTAAACTCATAAATGTATTAAATATTTGTTATGTTTTCGATATGTATTACTTTAAATAAAATAGAGAGAAATCCTGCCGGCGTAAAAAAGAGCATTATTTGATATACTGAATGCAGCCGGATATTGTAACCCATGTAAACTGTATACATCATTCCAGAACACGTGATCATTAACAACTCAAACATGGCGGCGTAGGATAGACACGATCGGCTGATTTTGTTTATGAATTTTGTTGGCTTGTGCACCCTGATTTTGATGCTATTTCGGATTTCCTCATTATTGTTATTACATTGAGTATTATTAGAATGAGTGATTATTTTAAGAAATTAATGGTTGAAAGCAAAGACAGCCGACAGATACCTAAAAAAGTTTGAAATAATTGGCTTTTAGACCCCTACACAATCGATGAAACTGATTTAAAATACATCCCAGACATATTTTCTCCAGTTAGTAATATGAATATCGTGAGTTATTTAGTTTTAACTCGTAGCTTTTACACTAAATTACAAATGAAAGCTTACAAAAGCTTAAATGCCTAGAAATATTTTGAAGCTGGTTTTATGCAGCATTGTGGGGCAATTTTGATAAAGGAATGTATTGTTGTTGTTGGCAAGGTAAGTAGGAGTAAAAATTATATGCTTATAATAGGTGTCCTGGTTTTTAGACCAAACATTTACAAAGACTAATCAAGCTGCCTTGAATGTTTAGATAATTTGTCAATTAGATGGGAGCACTTGCAATGTACATTGTAATTGTACGATAGGAACTAGCGAAGTTTGTAGCCATGCTGGTGCCATTTTGTTTGCATTGGAATATGTGCATACAAACAAAAATGGTATATCTTACACGGATGTCGCTGGATGGTACCTTGTGTATCGAGTGTGGATATGGCAAGGGTATCCGAAATGAGTTGGGGTGCAAAGCCGCTCATGAATAAAAAGAAAGAAACAATAATATCTAGTACTGACTTACATTCACTATTTAAAGATAGCGAAGAAGCAAGTGTTCCTCGGCAATTATGAGAGTGGTGAAGCCATTTGCATCAGCATTGGAATCGTCGAAAATAATATAGCAAACATTTTTAATATTTACCAGGAGAAATATGAAAATCTTGATTATGAAGAACTCTTAAAATTAGGAAACACCTATAATTTCTCATTAGCGGAAAATGATTGTGAAAAAGTTCAGGAATATATTAAAAACCAATCTAATAGCAACGAATGGTTTAAACAGCACAAAGGAAGGATAACAGCCTCAAACTTTAAAGCCTCTTGTAGGACATCTATAGATAAGCCTTCTTTGTCACTAATAAAATGAATTTGATTTACTTCAAAAATTGCAATCAATTCAAAAGCTGTTACATGGGGAATTAAACATGAACAAGCCGCTATATTGGAATATATAAACATAACATCTGAGCAAAAAGCAGACTTCCAAGCTAAAACTGTTGGATTATGGATTAAACCCGGATTACCTCAATTTGGAGCTTCACCAGATGACATTATTGAGTGTAGTTATTGTGGTATTGGAGTGATGGAGATAAAATGTCTTTATTTATTCAAAGATGGCACCATGACCTTTAACAAATATATCTCATCCCACAACATGCTTAATTGAAGTAGATGGGCTGTTATATTTAAAAATGGATCATTTATATTTTATTCAAATGCAAATGCAAATGCATTTAACAGGTGCAACATACTGTGATTTTGTAGTATGGTATCCAAGTGATACATTTATACAGCGAATCGTACTAAATAATGACTTTCTTCTTAATTTTCTTTGGGAATTAAACCAATTATATTTTTTAAAATCAACTTTATTTACGTTTCGATCCATAACCTAGGATCGTTGTCAAAATAATAAAAACTTCAAGTTTGACATTTATGACATAAATTGAAGGTAACTTTGATTTATTGATGTTCGAAATATTTGGTTTGAGTACACATAGGGTCGCCTCAGAACCATGTTAAAATCTACCAAAGAGGTAACTTAAATCATAATGTTTTTACCCTCAAAATAAATATAAAAAACGACTGCTTAAGCCTTACGGTAACACAATTGCACACTTCTTTAATAACCATCCTCTCGATTGTATAAATAGAAACATGTTAAAAAATGTTTTCCAATTTTAAGTTATTGAATTTATATAAAATTCACCAATAAAAATTAATCAGCTGATTTCACGTTAAGCATATTGGCTACCTAAAGAAAGTCGATCCCAGGTCGCAACACAAATTGAAGGCAATCATTCTTTTAAACTTTAAAAATTTTTGCTTTGTGTACTCAAACCAAATATTTCGAACATCAATAAATCAAAGTTACCTTCAATTTATGTCATAAATGTCAAACTTGAAGTTTTTATTATTTTGACAACGATCCTAGGTTATGGATCGAAACGTAAATAAAGTTGATTTTAAAAAATATAAGTGGTTTAATTCCCAAAGAAAATTAAGAAGAATGTTAAACAAACCACAACAAACATACAGGGAGTATTTAAATAATGACTTTTGGCATGAAGAAATTTATAAAGCCATGAATTTCCATAGGTATGTCATAGTCCCGGAGTTACTAAACCGGTTCTTTACACGCCAAGAAGGCACAGCAGTTGTTGAAGCATGGTGTGTTTGATGACACTAATGCAATGATCCAGTGCCAGAATGAAAATTTGCGAAATTCAATGGTATCATCTAGAATGTGTAACCTTTCTAGCATTCCGGATCAATGGTTGTGCGACATGTGTAATAAATAGGCACATTTGTAAATATTAGCATTATGTAACAAAACAAGAATATCATAGTTTTTAAATGTATTTGTAAGGAATTCAAATATACACTATATTATTATTTATTTAATTAAAACTTTTTGAACATAATGTACATTACAAGTTACTACGTAAATATATACATATTATGATTAAATTTTTATAATGCATTAAAAGTTTATTCACAATGGCACTACTTATTCAGTACAGCACAACAAACCCAGACATTTTTGTCTTTCACGTGGAATAAATAGGTATACATGTAAATATGAACTAGTAAATCTATGCCGACACGAAAACTATAAGAAATTGACAAATTATTAACATAATATATACAACAGCAACTTATACAAAAACTTACACAATGGCACAACAGAAGGACATAAATTAATTAAAGTACAACAGACCCAAATAACTTTGTCTATTGTCGAAATATCTTCGCCAGCCGATACTATAGAAATTGGTATTTAATCTTGTAAAATTTCATATTTATTTTTAATTGCCCCAATTACTCTTTCTACATGAATTCTTACATTTGCTAAAGATCGAGTTTCTTCAAGCTCGAGTGAAACATTTGGACATAGTCCTCCAGAATTTTAGATCCTTAATCAGCTAAAATCACATCATTTGAAGTTACGTTATTTAAAAACGAACTGTGTCGTGTAATATGTTTGTCAGACGTCCTGCCACCCCAGGCTTCACTTATAAAAGCAATCGTACCCTGGAGTAATACCTATTAGAAATTTAATAGTGTGATGGCGCTTATAATTTGACCAGTAACGTGCAGCTACCAATAAATTAGATGGTTTCTCTATAAATATTTCAAAGCTATCAATAGTTATGGTTGTTTTATAATGAAATGATTCCTTGAAACATGTTGGTAAGGTTTTCTTAAAACTTCTCTATCCGGTCAAAATACTGCAGCTTTTAAATGTAAATAGATAACATTCAAAACATTGTAAAAGTAAGTGGAAGCTGTTGTTGAACTTACATTAAATCTATAGGATAAATCTTTGAAGTCGAGATTTAACCGAAGCTTCATAAATACTAACAATAAAATAATCCAAGACATTGTTTGGATGATTTGGTAAAAAAGGTTTTAAGGATTTAGAAAGAATTGTGAATACCTTAAAACTCTCCAAACCTGTATAATATTTAGTTTTCTTATCGTCATTAGCAAACGTTTCTATTGTCAAATTTTCCACATTTAACCGCAATACAGGGAATTGTTGATTAACAAAATCATAATCTTCTTCGAGTTGATCCATGTTTTGCATGGTTGTGTCTGTTTGGCACACTTTATTATTTTCCTTTTTTATAGAATTTTCCACAAATTGAGATTAGGGATGGACTCGGGCTCGGGTTTTCGGGCCGACCCGGCCCGGGCCTGGGCCGGCCCGCGCCCGACCAGATTTCGGGCTCAAATCCGGGGCGGGCCGTTGACTACTTTATTCGGGTCGGGCCCAGGCCGGGCCTATCTTTTTCGGGCCGGGCCCGGCCAAACGATTCGGGGCGGCCTGAACTTTTCGGGCCGAAAAACGCACGAGTGGATATTCCACCGTCGTTTCACTTCTATCTTGTAGTCTTAAATTGTCAGATTGGCATAAATAATAAAAATAACTCGTTAAAAACTTCTATTCATTTTATAAGCCACCATAATAATCATAATACCCTGTTCCCCCTCTCATAAAATTAACATCACTAAATGTATTCTGGTGTACCACCTGCCAGGGTTGCCGGTTGTACAAAAAGAAATAATAGTTGACTACAACTCGTCCATTCTGACTGGCGATCGTCCCCGATCAGAAAACTATGTAAACTCTACTATAATAATAACATCTCATTAACTAACTTCATCATTATTAATACAGAACTTAAATAAATAAATTCAAAACAAAATAAAAATTAATTTTTAATTAAAAGGACATGTTTAAGAGAGGTTTTGTAAAATAAAAAAATTACTCATTGCCGTATGCCTTCATCCTAGAAACATCGACTACATATTATCTCCCCGTGAACGCGATATACGCGACACAACAGCAGTTGGTAACGCTATTCCAATAAGTGGAAATTAACGCGCATATGTCAATGACGTCACACAATAAGCAAATTTAATTGCGCAATTACGCAATAAATATCAAATTCGCAAACAGATCGTGAAAAGTTAATACTCACATGAATAAGTCCCGCTTCCTTCCTGGTTGCTAGGACCCCTTCCGGGTTATTTAAAGATGGTGACAGCTCTGGCTATCAGCTAGCGGGGCATGGACTCCAGCTCGTTCTAGGGTAGTGGACTACGGTTCGGGCAGGCTGCTTGCAAATTACCTTCTACCTATGTAGGGAACGAATAAGGAACAGGTAATAGGGACGACAATCAGATAAGGCAAGGAAATCTACATAAATAAAGATAACGATACGATACGATACCTAAACCCAACCACTCTTCTGGAAGTTAGAGGCAAAAAGCCACGTTACCGCGTCTCCCGGAAAAACTTCCCCACTTTTTCTCCGCCACTCACGTCGGCGCGAAGTTCGTCCAACCCACTTCTGACGTGACGGAAATACGCGCACCGAGTCTTTGAAATTTATGGCGCGAAAACTCCCGCATTTTAAAACTAAACAAAAAGTCTAGTGCCAAATTGTGGCACGTAACAATCGCGACAAAGCCATAAAAGAAAAAACTTAAAAAAAAAGAAAAAAGACTGTAGCACAGTAACAACTTAAAATCTAAATCCTAGTTACCCTACGTAAATCCTAACTTAAAACCTACAAAATGTTTATTTAAGGCGCCACCTGGTTTTTTCGACCGGTAACACGTCTACCGAATTACCAGGAAACGAAAAATGTAGCCCCATTGTCTTTGACTACACTAATAATCGACAGCACAAATTTGTCGGGGAGCATGAAACACTACTTAAATTAAAACAAATGCGACAAGTCGCAAAACCTATCTAAACTAAAGCTAACATTAAGGTTTCCTACATGCAAACGCACATGAGCGTTGCATCAAAACTATTCTTTGTTGGCAAAAAGTGCCCAAATTTAAAAATGTTCAACAGAGTGCGTTAGTCTACACTCTGGCAAATTTTTGTTACTGGTACTTTGGTTTACTAACGATACACATCAAAACTTTTCCATGACATGGTAGTGAATCAACAAATTTACCAAAAGTACCACCCTACTAAATCCTTACATTGCTAACCTAACAAATTACATTTCTACATCAGGTTAGCTTTTTCACTTAATTTCAAGAAAAATAATTCCCAAATCTGGTCATAGATACCAAACGTTAGGAAGATAAAAAGATGAAACAAGATCTGAAATTGTTGTTAAAGATAATAGATAATATAACGATATTGAGCTTAAATTTTTATCATCAAAGGTAATAGATAAGATAACGATATTAAGCTTTAGTTATTATTTGAGATAGTAGGTAAGGTAACGCGACATTAAACAAAAGTTATTACTAAATATAGTAGGTAAGATAACGCGAAATTAACTCAAAGTTATTACTAACGGTATTCGGTAAGATAACAATACTAACTAAAATTATTATTATAGGTAATCGGTAAGATAACGATATTCAACTAAGATTGTTATTAAAGTTAATAGATAAGATAATGATATTAACCTAAGGTTATTATCAAAGATAATAAATAAGATAAAGATATTAACTTAATCATAATCAAGGACAATAGATAAGATGACGATAGAGTGGCTCCGTTAAATGGGCATTTCTCGTACCCTCTAAAAAGAGCGACCCGTTTGCAAGAAACGGCACGAGGGACCGGCAAAGGCATTTGGGTGCATCCCTGCACCCGGCGTTAATCGATATCGGTGATACAATCACCCGATACCCACACGATATATAGCGATATATATATATATATATATAATAATATATATACTATATATATATATATACATATATATATATACATGCACTCACACACTCATACATACCTTCACTGTCAGTGACCATGCGCTGACAGCGGCACCGCATGACCTCACGAAAGATTCCCAGAGACGTGGTCCAGGTGTCTGTGAAAACCTCCCGCGCAACCACACGGTGACTAACGGAAATGAAAAAGCAGAGAAATAGGAACGGTAGAAAGAGGGAGGTGAATATTTGGAATGCATAAGAAGCACTTCCAGGTAGAAAAAAGTAGAGGAAGGGCTCGCATTGAGCAAAAGAGACAGAAAAAGGTGGATAGCAAAGCGCTACTCAACCAGCCAATGTGGTCAGTAGCCCGGAGTGAGGGAACATCACTCTTATGTGGCAGACGGGTGTTCCGGGACGAGAACAGGTCCACCGAAAGAAAGATAAGGCAGAAACGGAGACAGCGGGATAAGAAAGAGTAGAGTTTTTGGACAAGCGTCCGAGAAAAGGTAGAGAATTGTCCCTGTTGAAACACAGTGCGGTCTGAAGGACCACCTGCGATATTAATCCGACAAGATAAGGTATATCGTAAATTTAAAATTCACTAGGCTCTTAAGAGAACTAGTACGATCATTTTCCTAACGAGTGCATCCACTACGATAAGAAAATCAGACAAAAGTTGACACAACAACTCAAAAGTATCATTACAGATACAATCACACGAAAACCCAACTGTTTCAAAATAGTTTTTTAAAACGGTAACACCCTAAGCACACAAAGATGCCTAATTATAAGTAATTAAATGCAGATACACTGTCCCAATATGCTAAAACAACCGAGAACTTAATAAGATACCCATAAGAAGCAATAGCGCCTCACCACGAAGTTCAACAAAAAACAATGAAAAAAAATGTTTATAAGTTATGGTGATTTAGTAGAAAAAGATACAAATAATGACATAGTATAATGTGGGCGGCTGCAATAATTCAGAGGAAAAACACATGGAATAGACAATCCTAGTTTTTTGCAACTGCGAATATGAACTATTTCTATTAATGGCATAGGTCGCGCGTGTCCTATGTGAGCCCAAAGAAGAAAAACATCCACTCTAACATCAGCTAAAACCAATCATAAAAATTCAATGAGTTATTACAACCAAAGTTACGACAATTACCACACAAAATTAAATGACGTAACAAAAATACTAAAAACCAAATAATATACTGTAGGAAAACTTCGAGGATTAATTAAATGAAACGACAGAGTTATATTGGGGGGTGTAGAGAATGAAGCGATATATAACTAACGGTAAGTTCAAGGAAAAGTCAACCAAAAGGAAAAAGATAGCTAATTTAAGGTAAGTAAAGTTAAACGTGTAAGAGGTATACACAGTACAAGAGAGGAAATAAGCGATTAAAGTTACTAATTGATGGTGAGAACAAAAAATATTGGGTAAATTGTGAGGGGAATGGAACGTGAAAAACTTAAGTAGCATTTGGGTCAGCAGAGAATGGCTTAAGGTTTTTAATATGCCACCTGCCTTGGTGTTTTCCTTCAGCATCCTGAAGTTCGTAGATAAGGGGACTAATGACACGAGTGGCCTCACAAAGAATGAATTTAGGGGCTAATTTTGAGGAAAATTTCTTAGATGCATCCGATAAGACATAATTCCTTTTCCAAACTTGTTCGCCCAAGGCGAAGGAAATATTTCGTTTACGTAAGTTATAGTGGTCCTTACTCTTTTCGTAAGCTTTTAACAAATTTTTTCTAACGTCGTTAAAGATAGAAGGTAATGACTGTTGGTCTTTGTCCCAGCGTACTTTATCGTCAAATTCAATTACGTTAGCATCAACCGGCACTAAACCATAATAACTCCCATCGATGGGGGTATATCTTCCAAAAACAAGAAATGACGGAGTGAATTGGGTTGCTTCGTGTTTAGATGTACGCAAAGCTCGAGCAATTTTAAAGATATGTTCATCCCATGTAGTATGGTCTGAATCAATATAGGAAGAGATAGCGGTAACTAAAACTCTATTTACTCTTTCGGTAGGGTTTACTTGAGGATGGTATTTTGCGTTAAACCAAATTTTTTGTACTTTATAACTCTTAACGAAATTTTGAAAATCTTTAGAGATAAATTGTGCCCCATTGTCACAAAGAATAATCTGAGGAACACCAAAGATAATAAATACATTTTGCTCTAGGATTTTAATTATAGCAGCAGATGTAGCTTTACGTAAGGGTTGCACCATAACAAATTTAGAAAACCAATCGGTGACAACTAAAAGATATTGGTTACCTTTTTCGATCGGGGGAGAGGTCCTAATAAGTCAAGCGATATTAATTGAAAGGGATAAGATACACGTTTAAAGTTACCCATTAAGCCAGAACGAGCGTCCTGTGAACTCTTATGAGAACCACAAATTTTACAGTTCCTAATATAGCGACAAACAGATTGCTTTAGTGTGGGCCAGTAATATAATTCAGATATTTTAGCGAGAGTTTTTGTAACACCAAGGTGCGCAGCAATGGGATCATCATGACATAATTTAAGCACCTCACTGCGGTTAGCGGTAGGGACGACAAGTTTCCATTCAGGAATATTAGATATTTTATGAGGGGAAGAAGATGCAAATTTATATAATCTATTGTTGGTTACGCGAAAGGTAGGAAATTTATCGGGATTATCAGAAACCTTTTTAATCATATTAAGATACCAGGTATCAGGAATTAGATTTGGAATGTTAAGAGAGACAACATCACGCGATAAGGCATCAGGTACGATATTTAATCTGCCAGGCCTATACCTAACATCAAAAGTGAATTGAGAGATACGCAAGTTCCATCTTGCCAAACGACCTGCGGGTTGTTTTAAGTTACTAAGCCAAGTGAGGGCTGCACAATCAGTGATTACGGTAAAATGTGTACCTTCAACATATCCTCTAAATTTCTCGATGCCAAAGATAACGCCCAATAATTCTCGTTCGGTAGCTGAATATTTTTGTTCGGCAGAAGTTAAGGCACGACTTGCATAAGCGATTGGATGTTCTAAACCATTGCTCACCTGGAACAACATTGCCCCTAAACCAGTAAGTGAGGCATCGGTTTGTATATAAAATTTTTCATCGAAATTGGGTGAGATTAAGATAGGTGCTGAAGTGATTAATGTTTTAATTTGTTCGAAAGCCTGTTGAGATTCTAAATTCCACTCGATAGTTTGGGATATCTTTTTATTTTTAATTAAAGCGGTAATGGGTGCAGATATAGTTGAAAGATTGGGTAAAAAGATGCGATAGTTGCTAATCATTCCAATTAAACGTTTGATTTCAGTAACAGTTTTAGGTGTTTTGAATTTAGTAATAGCGTCGACTTTAGCACGATCTGCTCGTAGGCCAGTTCCATCGATAATAAAACCAAGAAATGTAAGGGACGAACAACAAAATTGACACTTTTCCCAGTTTATCTTAAAACCTGCTGCGTTTAAGCGTTCCGCAACCTCATTTAATGTTGCGATATGTTCATCAAAGGAACTTGAGATAACTAAAATATCATCCAAAAATACAAAGGCACGTACCTGATGTAAGATAGGACCTAACGTTTGATCCATAGTACGTTGTAGGGTTTGTGGTGCGTTACAGAGACCAAATGGCAAAAAATTATATTCGAAAAGACCTCGGCCTGGAACACAAAAAGCAGTTTTTTGACGAGAAGATAGGTCGAGAGGTATCTGATAAAAAGCTTGTCTAAGATCGATAGATGAGATAAATTTTGCGTTTCGAAGCCGGCTTAAAATAGAGTCAGTTCTTGGTAGAGGGTAAGCTCCAGAAACAGTCACGGAATTCAACTTTCTGCCATCAAAACAAACACGCCAATCGTCATTCTTCTTACGATCTAATAATACGGGAGACATCCAAGGTGAATTTGAGGGAGAGATAACACCAGATTCTAACATTTTATCTATTTCAGCATGCAAATGCTTTTGCAATGCAGGCGATAACGGATATTGACGTTGCTTAAAAGGGAGGGCATCACCTGTAGAGATAACATGTGTTGCGATAGTAACGCAACCAAGTTCAAAGGTATTAAGTTTACGAAATTTGTCGATTGTAGAGTTAAGAATTACATTTTGTGAATCAGTAAGAGAAATTTTGTTAGATATTCTTGCAGATGCACAGGAATTTGTTTTAAGAGAAGTTTGCCAAGAAAAATCTTGGAAATAAATCGACAAATTAAAAAGTTTGCAAAAGTCTACACCTAGTAGGAAAGGATAATCTAATGTAGGTACAATCAAAAATGGAACCTCACGTTCAAGTGATTCTATTCGAATTTTTAATTTAAGGGAACCCGTTACATATATTTGATTATCGTCAGCTAAATTTATGGAAGTTTTTTCGGGAACAATTTGAATTTTAATATTTTGTTTAGATAATTGATGTAAACCTTCGTTATTTATAAGGGAGCATGAGGAGCCTGTGTCCAATAAAGCTATTACATTTAAGGAACCAATCGAGATGGGTAAGTGTGGACGATTATCAAAGGGTTTCTTAACAAGTTGTAAAGCGGCAGACTTTTTATGGTAAAAGGAATTAACGGTTTGTAGCCAATTAGACCACTCTGATGGAGTAGTATAACATAATTCTTCTAATGAAGGTAAGGCATTTTGTACATTGACAGTGGCGATATTATTGTTAGATAAATTTAATAACGGTACAGCGTTAGAGGTAGTTTTATGGTTTAAGTTTATTGACGTCTGGGTCCGTTGAATGAATGGTGTTGAAGACGATTTTGATTCCTTGAGATATTTACGCCCTGGATTTGAAATATCTCGACGAGAGTTTCCGATACGTTAGGATTACAATTCGTGCAGTTAGATTTATAGATATTAGCGCGACCACAACCATAACAAAAAATATTTTTAGGGTATGTGCAAACATTATAGTTATGTCCACTTCTCTTACAGTTCCAACAGGTAAGTGAGTTATTTGTTGCGGTAGAAGGAACATTAAGAGTAGATACTTTATGAGAAGCTCGAACTTGACAAGCTAAATCGGGTTCTAAAAAGCCAGATTGTTTTTCTGGGGGAGGGCGGTATTTATCAACTCTTAGCTTTACTTCCTGAAGGCAACGACGTAGATCTTTAAAATGAGCTAAGGAAGAAGTGTGTTGTAACGCTAGACGTTCGGAAAAATAAGGATTTAAATTTCTAAGTAACTGATCAATAATTTCAGATTCTGAAAGCTTATTATCGAGTCTACTATATAAGGCTTCTATTGAGGTAATAAAGGAAACAACATTTTCGTCAGGCCCTTGGGTTCGATTTCGTATCTCGTTCCAAAGGTCGGTAATATAACCATGGGGCAGAAAGTCTCGTTTTAAACACGCAACTAACTCCTCCCAGGTAGTAATTTGATCTCTAATGTTCCGGTACCAGATCAACGCAGAATCGGAAAACAATTCACCCGCTTAAACAAATAAATCCTGATCGGTACATTGTCGAGAAATTTTAAAATCGTTAATTCTGTCGAGGAAGGACATTAAAGGATTGAGGTCGAATCCTTGAAAAGTTAGACCCCATTTGTAAACAGGTATAGATTTTCCTAATGGTTGAGCTTGAGCAATTACGAGATTTGATAGCGGTAGTGATATATCTGTGTCTGCGTTTGGATTGAGTCTCTCAAGAACGATCCCTTTGAGTAATAATATATCTGATAGAAAAGTTTGTTTAGCTTGGTTCGCTTGTTCATTGTCATATAAAGACAATAATTCTATGCGCTGTTTAAGATGAATGATTCTCGAAACTAAACGTTTTAACTCGATATCACTTGGGCCGGGGTCTATTTTATTTATTATATTAGTTATATCGTCAAGAGACAGTTTGATTTCAGATACGTTTTGAGTTAATTCGGAAACAATTTTCTTTAAAATAGGTAAGCCTTTCATTTCCTGGGCTAGAATGGCTTTAAGTTGTAATCGTCTATCATTTTGATTAGAAGCAGGCGTAATGTTTCTACACGCAATCTCGTAAATCAGCTCCAAAGACTTAAGGTATGCGATGTTCATTTTGAATTAATATTTGAGATAATATATATACCAGATATACAATCCTAAAATAATTCAGAAGATAATAAACGATACAGCTAACTTCAAGTCAGTACGGTAAATATATTTGAAGGTAAAAAACTTCTTATAGAAGGCATTCATAAGGTATAGTATTTAAATTTAATTACGGTACGTATTTAAATCACTAAAAAACACGTTTAGAACTGTAAGAGGGCAAGATAGTGTTTAATAAAACAAATATATCACTGTTAAGTTACAAAAAGACACTCCAAATTATAAAAAGGTACATAATATGTGCTATTTAACAAATAAAACAAGATCCCGTTACTCTAACGTTTAAAAAAAATATTTTAAAGGCTCAAATCATTACGTTAAATGATTTTAAAGACAAGGTTTCATATAAAAGTAATTTGAATGTCATAATTAAATAGCTAGATTACTAAAAGACACTTTTAAAATGTAAACACACAAGACAGTGTTGATTTACGGTTTCAAAACAGTTTTTTAAAGTCGAAAAACAAGCAAGGGTTATGTTTTAATCTAATATATAGTAGATAATTTTCGTAATATACAATGAAAAATGCAAACAAGAACTAATTGTTTATGTTTATTTATGTGTACTCACGTGTATAGTTTGTGAGGTTAAGGTATTGAAAATCCCTCCTAAAAGCTGTAGCTCCATTTAAAACCACTAATCACACATTTCAAATAATTTCAGTTATACACTTCATTTAAAGTTACCAGAAAGTTAATTAAATTAATAAACAGTTTAAAAACAAAGCCTTTCAATAACTCAAAATGGCCGTTTTCATCACAACAGCTGACATGTCAATTCAGGAAAATCTCTAGTGAGTCACAAGATACCAACCTAAAATTTTAAGGTCAACAGATATTAGAGGATGTAGATAATTAAATTTATTAATTAATTTTTTTTAAATGAAAAAGCTATATAAATATTGTTAATTAGTGCATTATAAACCATAAAAACAAAGGAAACCCGCTTATTTTACAACTTCAACGGTTGAAGGCGCCATTATTATCTCCCCGTGAACGCGATATACGCGATACAACAGCAGTTGGTAACGCTATTCCAATAAGTGGAAATTAACGCGCATATGTCAATGACGTCACACAGTAAGCAAATTTAATTGCGCAATTACGCAATAAATATCAAATTCGCAAACCGATCGTGAAAAGTTAATACTCACATGAATAAGTCCCGCTTCCTTCCTGGTTGCTAGGACCCCCTTCCGGGTTATTTAAAGATGGTGACAGCTCTGGCTATCTGCTAGCGGGGCATGGACTCCAGCTCGTTCTAGGGTAGTGGACTACGGTTCGGGCAGGCTGCTTGCAAATTACCTTCTACCTATGTAGGGAACGAATAAGGAACAGGTAATAGGGACGACAATCAGATAAGGCAAGGAAATCTACATAAATAAAGATAACGATACGATACGATACCTAAACCCAACCACTCTTCTGGAAGTTAGAGGCAAAAAGCAACGTTACCGCGTCTCCCGGAAAAACTTCCCCACTTTTTCTCCGCCACTCGCGTCGGCGCGAAGTTCGTCCAACCCACTTTGACGTGACCGAAATACGCGCACCGAGTCTTTGAAATTTATGGCGCGAAAACTCCCGCATTTTAAAACTAAACAAAAAGTCTAGTGCCAAATTGTGGCACGTAACATACACCATCATATGGTATTCTACTATTTTGGAAACCGATTATGTCATTATTTATGTATCGATCATTCGGCAAAATACGAGTTACTTCATAAGGCCCTTTGTATTTGGGGATTTACTTTTACTGACCCCAGGGGTATTATTAATGTTTGAGATCATCACATATTGACCCACTTTGTATTTAGAAGAAACTTTATGTTGTCGATCGTAGTACTGTTTATTTTGTAGCTGACAGCGTTCGATTTTTTCGGCAGCTTGTTGCCTTATCTCTACCAAATTTCTTTTGTCTTGAGGATTTAAATTTTCTAAGGCTTCTCTATTTTATCCTCAATTACACCTAATTGGTTTCTACCAAATAATAGCATTGATGGGGTTTCACTAGTTGATCGCTTGATTGAGTTGTTTATGCAAAATTCAACTTTCTGCAATGCTGATGCCCAATCAATATGTTTCTCATCAGTGATCTTTGCTAGTAACGGGGTTAACAACCTGTTTAAACGCTCAATCTGCCCATTTGCCCAAGGTGCGCCAGTTGCAATCATAACGTGCTTAACATCATGTTTTTGAACAAAATCATAAAACTCGTTGGAAGAGGAACAGGATTCCCTATCAGAAATTATTGCCTTCGGAGTACTGAAACTTGCAAAGTAATATTCTGAATGTTTAATTACTTCTTTTGTGTCCGTACTGCGACAAGAATAAAATTTTATGAATTTTGTAAAACCGTCGATAATTTCGAAAATATATTGTTGTTTGTAGCGAGTGCGATAAAGAGGTCCATAATGATCCACATGGATAACCTCAAATGGTACATTTCCTTTCGGAATGTTATTTAAAAAGCTTTCCGTTTTTCCAGACTTGGAATTATATTCAATGCATTTTAAGCAATTATTTAAATGATCCCGAATTTTTTCTGATTTTTGGAAACCAATAAGTCCTAGAAATGAGTTCGAAAGTTTTTTCAAACCCAAAATGACCCATATCGTTATGATACATATAAATTATGTTATATTTCATAGCCTTTGGAACATAAAATAAAATATCATTTTTCATTTTTCGATACACCAAACCATTTTTTTGCTCAAAGAATGGGTGTTCAGACTCCTCTAGTCGCTGTCTTAAATTAGTTATAACTTCATCGGTAGACTGTCTTAAAGCTAATGTTTGCTCTATAGAGGAACTGGATAATTCCTTATGGCCTCAGTGTTCTGATTGTTCGACCTAATTCCTTTCTCATTTATACAATAGCCTAAAAAATTTACTTCAGTCTCAAGGAATGAACATTTATCTAAACGTAACTCAAGAAGATTCTCCGAAATTAAACTCAAAACCTGTTTTGTTATAAGGATCACAGAGGAAAAAAATGCTTAATTCAACAAAAATTTATTTGGTCCAAATAAATTACAGTGTCACATAGCCACAAGGAAATATTATTTTCCCCACAAATAAATATTTTTGTTAAAGATATACATAAATTTATTTAAAACAAAGAAATAAAGATTCACTCAACAAAATATATTTTTCGTTAAGCATCTTGTAATTTTATTTCAACACACTCAATTCTTTCCATTTAACACTTTGCACAAGTCATTCTAACATAGCCGTTACTTTGAATTACTACACCTAATTTTTCTGGTTCAACAAAATATTTTGTTAGGTAGAAATTTAGCTTTGTTAAAAGGAAAACACATTTTATTGATTTGATTATATTGTTTCTTATTTCTACATACTTGTTTATTCTAGCCAATTTAGGTATTTGTGAAATCGCAAAACAGTTTTGTTGAATTAAATGAATTTAATTTTTAAAATAACCAAACATTTTTATTAATTGAAGTATTTGCATACTTCATTTTAAGATAGCACCTAAATACAAATAATACACTTAATTTAGTTAATAAAAGAAATCCTTTGTTGAGTTGACATTCGGTCTTGTCAAATGAAACAAATCGTCAAATTTAATTTCCATCTAAAACAATTGTATTAACTGACCAAATAATTATGTCTAATTATAGTAACTGCAAATTTCATACTTACCTTGAAACGGAAATATTAATGTAGACGCATCAATTGTTATACCTGTTCAACTATATAATAATATCTACTATAAATATAGTATAATGTAATTAAATTTTGTAGTATGCAGTATGAAGAATAATTTATTTGCCTTGTACACGCTGAAGATCGAAGAGCGACATTTACGTGATTAATGGCGGTCGGGCGGCTGGTTTACTATGACGGCAAACGAATAGGACATGTTCTATGTACGCGCGCGCAAAGAGCATCTATTTAACGAACAAAACGGTTTTGTTGTTCCACGCTTCTATAATGTCAAATCAAAGCAAACATGAATTGCTATAAATAAATGTATTTTACGTTCAAAGAATAATTATTTTGATTTTAAAAAAGCCACAAATTCCAACCAATTAAATAATTTTATTTGCTTTAGAAACTATGTTTACTCAATTCAATTCACATACATATTTGTTTTAAGTTTTACAACGGGGTTATTTGGATAGTTAACATTTCTTTAAATAAAAATGGTTTATGGGTTAAGTAGAAAATGTTTTGTTAATTCAAGAAAGATTTCAAATAAATCTTTTACTTACTGTAAAAAGTTCTAATATTTGATTCAATTATGAAAATGTTTAATTAAAATATATTTGTCTCAGCATAACAAAATATTATTGACAAAATATATTTGGTAATCTCGAGTAAATCGTTTTTACCGAGTGTCATCGACATAGATTAAAATTTTACTTTCACGTATTAGTTCTTTAAAGATTTTGTTCACATATCGCGAAAAAGTTGCTGGACTCGAACTTAAACCAAACGGCATTTTGCAAAATTCATATTGCCCCGATGGAGTTATGAAAGATGTATATTGCCTGGATTCTTCACTTAAAGTAACGTTATAAAATGCATTTTTGAGATCTAACCTGGTGAAGTATTTCATATCTTTTAGACGGTCTAGATCATAGGTTCCCAACAGGCGGTACCGCCCCAGTGGGCGCTGTAGCTTTCAAAGGGGCGGTAGCAGTACAGGGGCAAAGGGGGCGTTAGGAGGATCAAGGGGCGTTCGTGACGTACTTACCTTTTTAGAAAATAAATATATTCAAATACTTTGAAAATACCTAGTTGGCATGAATAGACAGTTTATTTAGCTATCTAAAATGTCTATGTTATTGTTATCGAGAAAATATACTTTAAAACATTTAATTCAGCATTAGGTCTATGAATACCTAATTCCGTTTAATATTGTCCGCAACAAGTCTTTGCAAGTTGATAAGCAAAGACGCGATATGACTTGCTTACAAAGTGCACCGGTATCGCAAACAAGATAAAACATACAAGTTGATGCTTGTATGAAATCAAACGTATAAAAGGCAGGGATAGCTCTAGGAATGTGTTATTATTTTTGTGTGCTTCGCAAATAATTCATGTTCGTGAGTGATAAGTTATATAAGTCATTATAACCATTAATTTTATAATTATCTATAAATTCGTTGAAAAGTTAATTTATTTTAAACCGTGGCAAGTTTTGGATTTCAAAATGTCTGAATCTAAGAAGAAATGCCGGCAGTACAGTCTTTTGTATTTGAAATATGGATTTACGCACTCTCCTGTAAACCCATCATTACCCATGTGTTTACTTTGCCAAAAGTTTTCTCAAATGAAGCCATGAAGCCTTCTAGGCTACAAGAACATTTAAATAAAATGCATACTGATAAAAGGACAAAGATTTGTCCTATTTTCAAGAACTGCAGAAGAAATATTTGAAACAGCCAACTATATCAAACCTATTTGCGTCGTCTTCTAAACAAGAAGGTGGTGGACTACGAGCATCATATAACATTTCATTGTTAATCGCAAAAACGGGAAAACCACATACCATTGGCGAGGAACTTATCTTGCCGGCAGTCAGAGAGGTAATAAAACTGTTCTTCATCATAAGACATCGGCAGATGTCATCAGAAAATTCCTCTGAGTAATAACTCAGTGCAAAGGAGAATAGACGAAATGGCTCAAGACGTTGAAATATCATTATGTGATTACTTAAAACTTGCAATTTTTCCATTCAACTTGATGAATCCACTCTACCAAATAACGAAGTACTGCTGTTATCATACGTTCGGTTCATAAAAGACGAAAAAATTTATCAAGAGTTATTATTTGCAAAAATTTGGAAACTGATACAAAGGGAGAAACGATATTTAATACCATGAGTACGTTTTTCAAGAGAAAGAAATACCTATGCATAATATTTTGTCGGCAGCTACTGATGGTGCTCCAGCAATGACGGGACGTCATAAGGGTTTCATAGCTCATTTGAAACAAGCAGTACCAAATGTACTCGCTATACATTGTATTATTCATCGTCAGCACTTGGTTGCAAAAAATCTGAACGAACGTTTGCATTCGTCGCTTCATTACGTTATTAGAGCAGTAAATACGATTAGAAGCAATTCATTGCATGACAGATTATTTAGCCAACTTTGTAGTGAAAATGATGAAGATTACAATCGCTTACTGCTGCACAAAGAAGTTCCTTGGCTCTCAAAAGGTACTTGTTTGAACCGTTTTTTCAACTATTTGATTCAGTACTGGACTTTCTTGAAAACAGAAACGAAAAATTGCGCGAAAACCTGATTATACATAAAAATGACATCGCTTATTTGACAGACTTGTTTAAAATATTTAATGAAGTCAATTTACAATTGCAAGGTGACGAATTGAATTTAATTAAAACAAAAACGTCATAGCTGCTTTTGTGGGAAAACTTCTTCTATTCAAACGAAATCTAGGGAGAGGTGAATACAGCCACTTTCCCACATTATCAGCAGTCTCTGCAAAACATGAAGATTTACTTACTTACTGCTAACACTTGGACGTTCTTCATGTTGATTGTGTGGAGCGATTCCAGGATATTTTAAACATGAATATACCGGGTTGGGTTTTAGATCCTTTCGCAAATGCAGATACAGCAGAATCATCAAATTTAGAAGAGGAACTCGTAGAACTCACAACTAACGAAGAACTAAAAGTAAAATTCAGAAATGGATATCAAGAGTTCTGGCTTCAAAACCAATACCAGTTCTTTACCCTGGATTGTGGTCAAGAGTACAGATATTTTTAATTGCATTTCCTTCATCTTATTTGGCTGAGCGTGGGTTCAGTGCAGTAGCTAATTTATTGTCTAAGAAAAGGAACAGACTGCACATTACTGAACGTGGCGATTTGCGGCTGATGTTAACGAAATTGGAACCCGACATTAGCAAATTGTTAAAACTTCACCAGCCTCAACTATCTCATTAATTTTTTCTTCTTAATCTTTTTTTCTGTTCATTATGTATTCATATTTAAGTTTTTAATAAACAAGTTTGTACTACATTTGATAGTCGTTTTAATTAAGGTTTACTTTTGCGATTTTTAATATATATACCTTGTCCAACGCTTTAGTGAACGCTTGTAATAGCAGTCAAAAGTGCAACGTTCGTATATGAGTATCTATGTATATATATATATATATATATATATATATATATATATATATAGATAGATAGATACTATGCAACAATATTTTAATATTCGTTATAATGCACTATGATGAGGAGGGGGCGTTGGAAGGTTTTTTCCAGTAGAGGGGGCGGTGGTTCAGAAAAGGTTGGGAACCTCTGGTCTAGATGATCGTCTATTAACGGTACAGGAAACTTATCCCGAATTAAAGATTTATTCAAAACACGATAGTCAACACATAATCTGTAATCTCAAGTTTTCTTTTTCACAAGTACTATCGGAGAACAGAACGCCGAATCGCTTTCACGAATAATACGCTTCAGCAGCAAATCATTTAAAATTATATCTAATGATTGTTCTTCTGCAAACGATAACCGCCTAGGTTGAGTAGAAAATGGTTTTAGATCATTAAATAACAAATGCATCTGAAATTCAGTTTTGGGTACTAAAGGTCGTTCAACATTTTAATAAAACTCAAAAAAATATTTTGCAGGTCTAAGGAAACTTTTGCTGTAATTTCATCACCAACTTTTAATCTCAAATTTAAAGAATGCGATTCATTGTCATCCACATAATTAATGTTCGTAATTTGGTTAGATTCTTGAATACGATTCAAATAATCCAGAGATGGTTTGATTTGAACTTGACCACTCTCAAACAACACCTTAACATTACAATCATTAATAAAATTTCTGCCTAACAGACAAGCATGTGGGATTGCCTCATCAGGTACTACATAAATATTAAGACTAGTTGTTACGTTAGTAGTGACCACTTTAAGATTAACTAATCCCAAAAGTGTTAGTTTAGTCTTGTTAATACCCTCAAAGTTATCTAAACAGTCAATACCATCAAAGTTAATGTTTCTAACTAATTTATAACGAATAATCGAAATAGAACTTCCTGAATCTAATATTGAATTCAAACATAGTTTAAAATCATTACCTTTTTCTAGATAAACAGGTACAAAATACGGCTGTGATTCTACCTTATTTAGCAATAGTCTTCTGTGAATACCCGTCATCATAAGGAGCCTGCCTTGTTTTACTACTTGCAGCTGGGCTTGAAGTCCCACGTCTACTCCCATCATAATTGGATGAGCCTCTCCTTTGACAATTGTTAACAATATGCTCTGTACTACCGCAACCATAACAAGAACCTTTTACACGTTTTGGTTCTTGACATTCTGAAAGCAAATGTCCCGGTTTGTTGCAATTATAACATCGAATACTAGGACTGCTGTTATAAAAATTGCGAGTTTGAACTTTCACTCTATTTTTGTTTTCAGTCATAAATTTACTATGACGGACTTTGTTGATTCGCTCGTAATTGACAATATCCTTAAAAAGGTCACCTTCATCTACATGATATTTGAATAAAATAAACGATGCTACTTCATCAAAAATTTAACCAATAGCAACTTGTTCTTTTATTTCGCGACACTCGAGCTTTAACATCTTGCACAAACGAACTTTGTCGTGAAAATATGTACTTAAATTTTCATTAGATTGCTGTATGCGACGCTGCATTTTTATCCATAGATCTGTTTTGTTTTCTTCAAACACAAAAGTTTTTGTGAACGTTACTTCAAAGGATTCCCAGTTTGTGATTTCACTTGAACGTCCATGTAACCATTGTTTAACCGCACCAAATAAATGGCTTTGTGCGGTTTGTAAAATAAAGGCATCAGGCCACGAATGTAAAGTGGCTGTTCTTTTTAGTTTTACAGCCAACTACCTGCACGTTCCAAATCACTTTCGCCCTCAAAACTTTCAATAGTCTTAGTTAAGTAGGGCATAATATTGAAGTTTTGCATTTCAGTATTTGCATTAGATGCACCTAAGTTTGAACCAACATTTTGCAGTTGATTTGCTTGGATTATATCGACCATCTGAGCATTCTGTTTGATAAGCATTGAAACGCTTTCCATTAATGTAGCGATCTCATGGAACGTATAATTGCTTCTTTTTGCACAGTCATCACGATTCGTGTTGACTTTCTGACTAGTTTGAGAACAATCTTCATTAGTGCTGATGGTTCTTTTTACAAACGATTCGAATCTTCTGGTTTAATTCCATCCATATCCCGAAATGAAATAAAACGTGGTTTTAGGTTATGTTTACTATTTCCAACTTATTCAAAAAATACATAAACCAAAATCAGTAAACACCCGTTTATCAACCCCATACCTGAGATTGTAGTCTTAAATTGTCAGATTGGCATAAATAATAAAGATAACTCGTTAAAAACTTCTATTCATTTCATAAGCCACCATAATAATTCATAATAATCATAATACCCTTTCCCCCTTTCATAAAGTTAACATCGCTAAATGTATTCAGGAGTACCACCTGCCAGGATTGCCAGTTGTACAAAAAGAAATAAAAGTTGACTACAATCTCACATTGAGTAAGGAAACGTTCTTAATTATATTTTCACAAAGTGTCTTTCTGAACCCATTAATAATCAGTTTTTAGTCTTGTTTAGTGTAAAGGAGACGTGATATTATAACTCACTTCTTATTCCGAATATTTTTTCTAGTCCTATATAATGTTTCTTATGTTGTACTTTAGGCAAGTTAAAAATGTCCAGGAACATCACACTAGGTGATTTATTCATAATTCAAAAGTTTGCACGATTTATATTATGTATTAGTATATACTTCAAATTTCAATCTTGCGGCGAACGTCGATATTATCAATCGCGTGTATAGTTAATTCCACCGCCTAAAACACTAGAGAGTTATAGCAATGTTTATTTTACCAATTTTTTAATAAAGTTTTCCCTTATTTGACATTTACATATGCGCAATTAACACACCTTTAATGTTTGTACTTTATTAATATGCAGGACACCTTTATTTAATTTAAATACAGACAAGGAATGCTTTTATTAAAGACGCCTCAATTTTGACATATACCAAACGCCTAACGTAAAAACTTACATTTAATTGTCTGCTTTCTGTATAAATATTGTAAAATTAAATGGCTATTTGTAGTATTGTTTCCGTAATTAAATTTAGAGATATAATGTCCAAGTTTATAACACGAAAAGGATATAAAACGCCAATGCTCTAAATACGAGGATGCTGTTTTGTAATGCTTTTCCTCGAAGTAAGGTGTAAAAATCCTTTTAAAAACAGATATGCTATATGCTTGGGAAGAATTGAAAAACAGTGTCTTAAAGTAAACGCGAAGAGTATTCCGAGAAAACATTTTGACAGCACATGCAAATGTTATCGAATTAGTGGGAAATGAAAGACTCAAATAATAAAAAAGGTTCATCTTTGTGTGAATACAATTTTTTTGATCTTTTCCAATGTAGTTAAACATGTATTATAGGCCACCTTATCACAAAAGAGATTAATTCTTTATTCATTTTTAAAACATAACCTACAGATATAGAATACTAAACATATATGTCAAAATAAAGAGTAAAGGAAAAAACATTTGCAATAACACTCCTTTAAATTGGATGCAATTTTAATAAAGGATACTTTATTTGAAGATTTTTTTTAATAAAGTCTACTTGGAATGAGTTTGAAATAACTGTCTAATATCAAGTAGGAAATTTTAGTAAAATTCTTTGAAGTAGGAACGAGAAGATAAAGCGGACGCAAATTTATGATAAGGTTATAAGGTACATTAAGCGTACACTCAATTTACATAAAAATCCAACCGATTTCAATGCGTTCTTGCAACAAATTTCTATTTTCAATTTATTGTAGGATTTACTGTCGATCCTATTTTCAAAAATTGCCTGTAGGTTTACTCACACCATAAAATCATACGCCTGTTTTATATTTTTATATGCGCAAATTTTGCAGCCACATGTTGTCTTTAATAGCTTTTGTAGTTTAAATTTATAGTTTTATAGCTACAAGCTAAAAATGTGGTAAGGTTGTTTAAAAACATTGCGTATCTTCACTAAATTGGTAGTTTGACGAAAAGCTGGATGTTACTCTTCTTTATAATTTTTCGTACATTTTGTACATAATATTTTCAGTGCAGATGCAAGTCCGTGTAGAAAACAGGTGGTTTTATGGTAATTGTACTTCTTAGGAATTGTTTATTGTAGTTCCTTAGATTTTTAAAAATTTTGATCAGGTCTCCCAGTTCGTCGATGATAACTTTATACTTAAGACCGCCTTTATTTGAATTTAATAATAACAGTTATTAGTATAATATATAGACTACCGAGTATAACAAATGAAATAATATTTATCTACTTCATATATGATAATGTTGTTTGATATAATCACTATCATGTCAGACTTTGATAGCGACGATAGCGTGAAGGACCCTAATTATAATCCCAATGAAAGTGGTAATAGTGCTGCTGATAGTCAAACAAATCTACGTTTTGATATGACAACCGAATCGACATCCCGCAGCAAATTTAAACAATTTTTTGAGTTTGGTGTTATTTCAAATATTCAAATGATACAAAAACTGCGTTTTGTTTGTTGTGTAAAAAGAAAAAAGGCAGGGTAGAATTCAAAATTAAATATTCAGGCACCACCAATTTAAAACGTCATTTAAAATCAGTTCATGAAAGTGAATATGAAGTTTTATTTGCAAATTCTGACTAGACCGAACCCAGTAAGGACCCACTTTAGAAGCAGAAGACTCTAAAGGAGATGCACCAGTCAAAGGTAGGCATAATATTTATTGATTCTTATAATTAAGAATTTAAAATTTCAAAATAAGATGTTTGTGTATGAACGAACTATAGATATAAATTAACTACAAAGTTAAGATGTCTTCAAATGACATCTAAACTAAACTTTACATCGACATCAATAAAGAGGAAAAAATTGCATTATCATAATCAGTTTATTGGGGTTAATTTTATTCTTTGCAAATTAACCGTAGGCATATACTTTTTATTGCTTGAAAATTTTAGAAAAGTAATTTTTGTTGGCATATATGCCAAAAATAATATATGTGCTCACACCTATTCAATGACACAAACAGCTGTTATAGCTTCTCCGAGGTGCCCAACTCTTCAGGTCTCAGGTAGATAATAGTATTTCTTCCATACAACATCACAGGGATTATGATGCAGGTGGTGGTACTATGTTTGTTCGTTGAACTTTCTCAATTGTATTTAAACGAAAGTGAAAGTTTACCTCACTAAAATACCAAATAGGTACCTTACCTACACCAATTTGTACCCGCACACATTTGTTCCTATCGCTCACGCTATTCAACCGTCAGAAAGTGATTTACTACTTATACTAATTTACTTGCTTGAGCAGTTTCCAGTTTGTTTTAGAGAACTCTTATTAAAAAAACTAAAAACTTTTATATTAATTTTGATTAAGTTTTGTTAGGGTTTTCCCTGTCAATTCTCAAATAAAATTTCAGACCTCTCAAAATTATATCTTGGAATTCTTCGAAACTTTTTGCAGAATTATACAAGATGATTAAGATGAATTTGAATACCATTAAATCTAAAACCTAAAAAGCTCCCACTTAAAACTGATTCAAAATACGAATGTGTAAAGATTCATCACCGATAGCAACAATGCCTTAAATATATTTTTATATAGACGTGGGTTTATATTAGATTAAATAAACATCATTAGAGTTACAGTTTTTATGTTGGCTGCCACTAAAATTCATTGCGAAATAGTTACTTGTTGAACACAACTGAAAAAAATATCTTCTCATTCACTGAATGAAAGTCGGGCCCGCCCGAAATTTCGGGCCGGGCCGGTCCGACCCGCCTAGCCGGGTCGTCAGTTTTCATTTCGAGTCGGGCCTCGGGCCGGCCCGAGTCCATCCCTAATTGTAATTGGGCAGGTTCATCTGATTCCTAACAATAAAAAGGTACATTAGTAATTCATATACAAAAAATCCATTTTGAATGATACTTTAGCTTTGAATCACTTCAATTATGCATTTCTGTATAACAAATATGTATAAATATTTATTTAATTCCTTTGTACTCTACGCAGTAATAATTTTTATGCATGCATACGTATATAGTATTCAAACTAGTAATCTAAGTTAGCACTATCCCGTGTTTGCGCCCATTCTTGGCAGGTTATGTGCTCGACCTTAAAAATTTTTATTATGTTTTCATTTAAACGTTTAGACAAACTGCGAACATGCAGTAGTTGCTAAACATTTAAGCAGCACAGCTCTACTGTATTGTAAAAAACACCTCGCATCATCCCGTCTTTAATTAACAGTAATAACTGTACCTTCAGAGCAATAGCTTCCAATTTGGGCTTGTTATGTTGACGTGATTCTACTCGTTCTTTTCTAGCAACATCAGTTGGTTTCTTTAAGTGGGGCCACTAGTATAATCCATGTGTGTGCACATGGAATCCAATCTGGATTATCAACATCCTCTAATTTAGCTGGCTTGCCTGTAAAATTATAACTAAATAAAAGCATTTAAATGTGTACAATAGAACTTACCAGAAATAAAGTGTCTGCTACAAACTTTCGCATATTTCAATTTGTTTGTAGTCAAATCTCGCCTTTTGTTTGCAGCTAACCATTTCTCTCTCCGAAGTTTAGACAATTCGTTCTTTTACTGCATAAATCGAAAGTTCAAAGTTGTGGGGATGTTAAAAAACGAAACATTATCTCGTTCCCCACGACTTCCACGTTTCACCACACAACAAAATGATGGCATTATTAAGGTTTATTATTATTATTAAATGTTTATTAAAGTATAAACACAGTATCACACCTTAAAATCTGAACACTATAAAATTATATAATTTATATAACGGGCGCTATTACATAAACTGGTTGTCTTACATCGCCATGTTCAGCCATTCAGTGATGTCAGATTGAAATAATTTATTATGCTACACGACTGGTACGTTATTTGTACGCAGCTTGCCAAATGACGTTGTACTCTTCTTAAAGTAATTTTGCTCTACATGGCATGGCGATTGACTGTCTTTGAAATTGCCTGTTATGTTTGGTTGCTCTCTTCCCACTGGTGATAACTACTGCTATTAGAGTACAAATATTTAGTAAAAGCGTATATATTTAGAATTCCGTATTAAACCTAATATCAAACATAACAAAATTTGCAGACCATTTTTAAAATTTTGTCGTTCTAGAACGATAAAGTTGTAATCGTCGACTTTGTGGTGAGATTTCAAAGTTCAAAACTCAACTTTTAATTGTAACCTGTAGAAAAATGTTAATGTGCATATGCCATTATTACTATTTTAATATGCAGAACTATCATATTTTGGTGCATTTGGAGCATTCACACAGATACCGAAACAGTGCCCAACAAAACTATATTTCAAGCGTATTTTGCTTAGCAGTTCCTTTTATGTTAAGAACTGTTTAGATTAAGTTTTTATGACTAGCTGTGCACAAAAAGCTGAAAAAGGTCTGTTGTTAAGTAATCACGATTGAAAGTAACCCCCGTACACAATAAAGGATTTATCATGGGATTCTGTAGGTTTGCTTTATGTCGAAATCAAAATCCTTGGCAATAATACCCAAGATACTTTTTAAATTAATCCGGAAATTAGTTCCGTGAAACGCTTCGTTTAGTTCTTAAAAAGGTCCTGAAGTAATGTGACCGTATTCGTGTAATCTGTACATATCCAAATCTATTGGTGCGGTGCATTCTACTATAAGTTATGATCATTTTAAAAGTAGTGTTATTAGTATAGATTGAGCAATTTAAATTCGATTTACGTCATATATGCGATTAATTGGTGTACCAAGATAAACGGATATATTTTTTCTTTTCTATCTTCAACAAATTAATGCATTAAGTTGGTTAGAAAATCTACGTTGCCGATTTGTTTTAACAAATCAATGTTCGATCGAAAATTAAAAAATTATTCGCTTGTAGTTTGTACAAGAATCAATTAAAATCAATAAAATAAAGTTGGTCAAACCATTGATTAAGGGAATATAGATAAATAATTTTAAGACGCAAATTTGTCGACTAAGAGACGCCGAGTTGACGACTCACAGAGGACTCTTCAAAAATTACGAGAGGTTAATTCAAAAAAATTGGTTTTAAACTGAACTAATAACTTCCGTAATTGCAACGTTATCAGGTTTTAAAAAATACGAAAAAGTAAATGTCAATGTCAATAATTGTGTTATTATAGGTCTTTCAAAATCTCAGCGACCTGCGCAGAAATCTCAAATATTACTGACAAAACTAAAGACCAAAATGAAAGTATAGTATTGTGGAATGATAGTCATGTCTCCAGCAGCGTTGACGTTACTGCAATATAATTTTAAAATTGATGTTACCATATGAATATTTTTTATACATTTTTCATAGTAAAAAATATTTGTTTTGTTACAGGTTATATTAATATTTATTAGATTACTCTGTTCTAAATCATATTTATTATTTTGATTAAATCTATGTTTATTAATGTTACAAAAAGTCACATGCTTCTATTATGAAAATGGCTTTTCTATATTAACCTTATCTAATCTATGTTCTTAACTTACCGCCGAACCGATACTGCGTGTGCATATTCTAGACACATAATTTTGACATTCGCGATTCCTGCCTATTTCTTTCTGTTTTCTGTATTTTGTTTAATTTCCCTTTGTTAATAATATTTATAAAACTGTCTTTTTGAAGACTACACTTCGTTGTTTATTTTGAAATTGTAAGTAAACGTTTTTAAATTTAATATTTCTTAAGTTACATATCTTTTTATTTTAGGTAAGATTCGACTTCATTATGAGCAATTCTAAAAAAATTGTTTATAGCCAAGGCCGTGAGGTTATATATAATTTTTACAATTATATGAAAGAGCAGAAAGATGCTGGCCAAGATATGATTTTGCTGAACAATTTGAGCAAAATAGTGTCTGAAGCAACTAGTGTTGGGTTAACAACTGTTAAGAAAATTATTAAAGAAGGCAAAATGCAGCCAGTTGGTGCTAAGTTACAATTTACCTCTCCAAGGAAATCCATCAAGAAAGGTAGTTCAAAGTCTACATTAGACGAATTTGAAAATGAAATTGTGCGCACAATTATTTATCGATTTCTAAATACACACCATAAACAACCTACAATGCAGGCTGTATTTGAAGCTTTCAAATCTGAAGGAATTAATTTCTGTAGAAAAATCAATTCGTTTAGACGATTGGTGCATAAAATAGAGTTTCGTTGGAAGAAGTGCCAAAACAATCGTAAAGTCTTAATTGAAAAACCAGAAATCCGAACAAAACGAGTTGATTTTTTACGAAAAGTACAACTATATCGATCAGAAGGAAGAAATATTACATATTGTGATGAAACTTACCTGCACAGTTTACATACTGTATCGAAGTCGTGGGACGATGGATCAAATTAATGTTCAAAAGTACCATTAGTTAAAGGGAAACGTTTAATTATTATACATGCTGGAGGTAAAAAAGTTTTGTTCCGAATGGATTGCTAATTTTTAAGTCTGGAATTAAAACTGGCAATTATCACGATGAAATGAATCTTAAAAATTTCTGTAAATGGTTATAAGATAAATTATTACAAAACCTTGAACCAAACTCTGTGTTAGTGATGGATAATGCATTATATCATAATGCGACCGAAGAACCAAATCCAACTACGGCTTGGAAAAAAGAAGACATGAGGTGTTGGATACTGAAAATAAACATATCTTTTCAGCTTAAAGATACAAAATCAGAACTATATGCAAATATTAACCAACATAAGCCTCCGTGCAAGCAATATGCTGTTGATAAAATTTTAGCCAAAAATGGCCATACAGTGTTGCGATTGCCCCCATATCATCCTGAACTCAACCCTATTGAAAAAAATATGGACAATGGTAAAAAATCATGTTGCTGCAAATAACGCAACTTTTAAATTAGAGGACGTATGGAAGTTGGCTGAAAATAAGTTCAATACCGTTGATCATCAAGAATGGGTAAATGTTTGTTTTCATGTAGAGAAAACAGAAAAAGAATACCTTAGTAGGGAATATATAATAGACGACATGTTACGTTCAATTCCTGAATTTGCATCTTTCCAATACCCTTCATTGATAAATTATTACCAGTTTAAATAAATATCATAATTCGCTCTTTTTGAGTATTTTCAAAGTTATACCTATTATAGATAAAGCACATTAACCTATCAGTTTATTTATAAAGTAGTTTGGTTTCTCTATTCATATTAATTTCTTATCACCTATACTACAATTTAGTATACAAATTATTGTCTTTATCAACGCCTTGTAATTTCTTGTTTTAACAGTATTATCTTATGTTATCATAGTAGAGATTCTAAATTGTTCTGTTGGGAATTAAATTATTTTTATTTTGTACTTTATTACACGTTGGACAGATCCTCTTGAACAGTTCTTAATTCTGAACGAGCAAATACACGCACATTCCTTTCTGTTTCTACTTCTTGTGTATTTGGTAAGTGAATAAAATGGTTGATAAATTACTGATTTTCATGTATACTTTCTAGCTCGTATCGTATGGTCTTATCGTAGGACTTAAAAGTTGTTCGTACCCAAGGTTTAAAACTTTCCCGTACGTGTAGAATTTTATCGTATGGATTTGATTGTATGTTCAGGTTTGATGTTGGACCACGTGGATTGCTAACTACTTACAACTCTTTTTGGTCTACCAGAATCCTCGAGCTACCAGGTATTGTGACTGTAAAATAAAATGCATTGCTCCGGGTCGTGACTGGTTACTAATATGTTAAACATTTCTTTGTCTCGTTATAAGTACGTAAACGAAAGTAGACTACTTGTATTTTTTTTTATTCTATTTTACTAGTAGTCCGTACAATAAATTATTTCCCACATATATGCTAATAATTGCGTTCCTCACCAGCAGTGCTTTATCATAGCTCTGATAGTTACATATTTTACTGTAATGTTTAATAAGTTTGAATCATCTACAATCCTTCAATACTAATAAGTTATAGTTACTATAGTAGCTACTTTTGAGATACTCTCACATTCTTTATGCATTATTCCATTATGATAGTTAACATCAGTGTTTTGGGTAGACCCCTTTGTATAAAAAAAGTATTACATTTTTTCTTTCTTTCAATAAATGTGTTAGAATGTAATTACACGAGCTTGTTAGGGTTATTAATTATAAATTATTTTCTTTATCCTGATTGCGACAGGGGCGTACTTGTAATATTTTATCATAACGCCAAGTATCGCAGACGCACAAACGTACTTATTGATTAGTGAACATTCCTTAAAAATTTATTTTGTGCTTTTACTAATCATATACATTGATTACTGAAATGATTATTGATTACAAGCTTTATGATAAGCAAATAACGTATATTTTTAAGTTGAATTTTTTTAAGAAAGTTATTTTCTATTACCTATATGTTTTGGTTGGACGGACTGACGTCCTGTCATTAATTATTGCTTTTTTTGCAGGTACAAACCTTATTTTATTTCAATGATTAATTTTCTCCTTGCTTAGTTAGTTCCGTATCAGCTTACTCCCCCCACTCCCAATCTTCGGCTGCAGCCTAGTCGGCACATCCTTTTAGTTACGGTACGAGAATATCGTGGCAGACATAGAAGAACTAATAATAAATGTTAACCACGATAGTGATTCTTCAGACTTGAGTTTGATGATAGTGATGATGAATTTGGTTGCAAACCATTACAGTAACGTGCAATTTGTTTGTAGTGCATATTGTTATTCATTTAAATAGACAACATTATTGTATTACTTAATAATATTAATAACTCATATTTTACTTGGGTGTCTGATCTAAATAATATGTTTAAGGTTTTATTAAATTTATTTGAAATCATTGGACGAGTTTTATGAAAATTTCAATCATGCTGTCTAACGTAATTATTATGCTTATATAATGTAGATAGCCCAGGGTGAAGTTCAAGCAGTGGATACAATTACCATTTCGCCCAAACTGTTTTAAGTTGAGTGTTTATTTAACTGAAACATTTGTATAATAATAACTTTTGCTATTCAAGCCTACGATCTACATATGAATTACTTCTCCATTGTTAAAACCATGCTTAATGTTAGCAATAGTTTTTCAAGATTCAAACAATAAACTTACTATATTCCAAGTTTTATTTTTAATTGATTGTTCTAATTAAAATCTTTGAAGTTCCGTAGAAATCTACTCTTTGTTAAGGTTTATTGCGCTCATAAGATACAAGTTGTACAACAAACCATGTAGTAATATACATTACATTTTCAACATTTATTATACTTAAGGTAAGAGAATAATACAAATAATCCCCTTTATTCTTTTCTATATATAATACAATTAGAAACACTACAAAACCCAGTTGGCAGTATTTATAGGGAAAATTTATCTACTGAGTACAAACAAAAGAATAGCAAGTTATTTACAATTTTTTAAATTGATGTACATTTTTTATCGCAGATGGTATTTGATTATAGAGTTTTATTGGAAATATAAGACTACTTCATTTCAAGATTATGCTGCTAAAATCTTAAGTGTATTTCCCACCCTAAATCTGTAGGATGATATCTCATTTGAAGTTATACAATGAGTAGGGCACTTCTTTATATACATTACTGCATTTAAGATATAAATTGAGAACACTGTAAGTATTTTGAGTTGCCTGAACAAGTCCCTGCAGGAAGTATAAATATCTCCCTAGCCTTTCGTGCGTTTCCCCATGCAACTATGCTATAACTTAACATTAAATGGATATATGCATAGTAATAAGCAACCAGAATATTTAAGCTAACATCCTCCCGTAATCTCCATATAATAAAGCATTTGACCTTTAGTTTATTTTTCAGAAATGCAATCTGATTATACCAATTAAGACACGAATTTATTTCAGCTCCTAAGAAACGAACGCAGGACTTTTGGCTCAGAAGTTCATTAGCTGAGCGTTTTATAAGCAAACTATGATCAAGTAACACAGTTGAAAATAATACAGCTGTTGTTTTACAAAGATTTAAGATTAGCCCATTTCTAAAACAGTAAGCCTGCATGTTATGCTCATGCTGAATCCTTTGATGCAGAATCCACAATGGTTTTATCCACACTTATAAACTCTGTATGCATTTGAAAAATTCATATTTCAAACGTGGTTATTAATGATATTTGAAGAATTCTAAGTTTATTTTCCAGTTTTTTATCTTGACTTTGACCTTATAGCGAATATCCCATAATCTTTCTTTATATGATTTATTTAATTCACTTAGTCCCAAGAAGTAATATAAAACTCAAAAGTGAATTCGCCTTGCTTTTTATCACATATTAGTAGTGAGATTAGGTATTTGTTTACACATTAATAATTTGACATTACATCCCATATAACACACAACATTCCATAGACGTCCATTTTGGTTCCATTTAATGTACAAACGTCCATGTACTTTTGATGGACATACATAAAATGTCTTCCAGTTGAAGTGGTATGGACTTCCTTTAACAAACGTCCATTTGACGTCCAGCTTTAAGCACAAAAGTTTCAACATGTTTTCTGAACCTCCGGAAATTACTTCTATAAATCGTTTGATCAATGCGTATGATCATAAACATTTATAGTAAGTCCATTTTAGTTCCACTAAACCAATGAACATTCTTGGAGTTTAATGGACGTTCATAAAACAATTTAAGGTTAAAGTAAGTAGAGTATTTAGTGACGAATCAGGCCCTCATTTGCACCAGCATCCTCATTTGCACCCACATCTGGACCAAAAAGTTTTCTTCGACTAACCATTTTTCATCTTTCGAGATAAATATATCTTAAGTTTTTCATCTTTCGAGATAAATGAGTATCCGCATTTCCACACACAAGATAAACCTATTTTTAAGATTTTTTTACCGCTAACATTCTGAACCAAATAGTTTTCTTCGTCTAACCATTTTTAATCTTTCGAGATAAACCTACGCTAGATACCAACCATGTTAATTAGTGAATTACCGATTTAGATTCTAATAATAAGAAATTTTGTGTATGACATCATTAACTACCTAAATTTCAGAATTATCAAAATGTAATAAACCACATTAAGTATTAATATAACAAAATATTTAAATTCAATATTTTCAAAACTTCCAATGTAGTATTAATTTGTAATTATTTGTAATCCAGCAAATATTCTAGATTCTTAACGAACATGTGAATCACATTTGAAAGCTGTTTATAATTTCTTCTCCAAACAAATGCGGTTATTACAATAGGAAAGTACGCTAAAATGCAAGTCAATTAACAACAATTTAATAGTGTTTACTGACCTACCTTAAAAATAAAAACAGGATAGTTTAATACGTCTATTAATAATTTATGGTAATGTTGGTGATACAAATATGTAAAAACAAACTTTATCAAGAAAATATAATGTTTTAATAGAATACATACATGTATTGATAACATCTATAAACCGCTGTGGTAACCAGAGTCTGGCGAATCTGGGATAGCCAAATCTCTAAACATTTGCGCAAGCGATTGCCTTGCAGTTGCATCTTTTAAGTACTGAATGGGGAAACATTTAATAAGTTCCAACACTGTCAAGTAATTTAAATTGCTGCAATCATTAGACAGAGAAATACTGGCACTGCTCTCCCCCTCTAATAACGTTTGAACCCTTTCTTCCTCCGTCGTATTTCCACATACTTTTTTTATATCACCAACAAATTTTTCGTAAAATTCTGGAAAGTTTCTACACCTTAACTCAGCCATTTTAAAACAGATCAATTCTCGCAAATTTAATAGCTTGATGCACTCGTACGCAGGTAGCACAATAACATTCCCATCTTTCGTAATCTCCATATTATATAAATTCTCTTTTTCAAAATTGTTCAACAACCATATACTTCTATTAAAGGCTGTGCTCAGCTGCAATTTGAAATCTTGATCCAATTGTATGTCAACAACATCGTTTCCAGTAGTCAGACCATTTAATCGTACTTGTTTTGAGTCTTGAGCAAATTGGCGAATTTGAAATTCCACTTGAAAAGTACACAATTTCTTCCAATCGAAGTAAGAGAATGTTATCGTAGAATCAGCCACATACCACTACAGCAAATAACTTGGATGGCGGGTTGAAGACCACCATATAAATCAAAACCAACTTCTAATATATGGTGGTGATAATTTGGAGGAAATTCGCCTAACCTATAGGTTGACTTACCAACTAGATGGTTGATATTTAATTGTGGTACTCGCACATCACTTGTAACGTCAACACAAGAAAAATCCATCTTTAATTTATAATTTTAATCAAACTCGACGATACTTTGACGACTAATGCACTGGAACATGGCTCTCGCCTTTTATGCCGATGGTCGAGCGTGCGCAGCTCATATATTAGTTGGCGTTATATGCAAGTCTTGACTGGAAAAGTGACGCGTATAATTGTTTTATGGGTTTTACCTGTATGTATTTAACCATTAACGCCATTTTATTATTAAACAAAATTACTCTTAGCAGTATTTTTAATATACCATCGTGTAAGATTTCAATTATTATTATGTGTTTTTCCTCAGGTTCTCAAATCCTCGAATTTTTTCAAATCGAATGATCCTTTACTGATTTGCAGATTAACCTTGCAGATAATTCAAAACCTTTAATCTATTTCTCTGTCTTTGAGATAAACCCTGGTGCTAACTTCCTTTCCAATTTTTTGACACTGATGTTGTTTAATTCCTCGAACCGGGTATATCTTTTATGGATATCGGGAACTGTAGTCCTGTCAAATTGAGAATGGTGCTGTAATTTTGTACCGACCCTCTGCGGATTGTGAGCACTGGGGTAGCGCAGCTATCACGCACCAGGCAAAGCATGCGTTGTCGTCATTTGTATATTAATAACAGCTCTGGTGTTTCCCATTTAGCTGTATGAGGATCCACGCGGGTTGTATTAATCTCCAAGTACAACGCCTGTTTACTCCTAAAACTTACAAATTAGAAAAAATCAATAATTGTAAACTAAAGAATCACGCTCCTGGAACTCCTCTGACTTAGCTGACATCCTCTCCACAAAATCTAGATCTAGTACTAGGAGGTGACCACAACATTTCAGTGTTGAAAGATTTAACATCCTCTACATGGTGTATAGCAAACACCTCAAGTTAACCTTGAGGGATGGTGATCTTTTAATTTCTCACCAACTAATGCGATGAACCTCTCTTTCTGCATAAAATTCTGAACTGTCTAGAAATAATTAGGTTAAACACTCATTCAATGTTTTAAGTATACATACCACTAGTATTAGCATTTTTAATTCTGTATGTAGTCTCTTGTTTTAAAAGCGGTAGCTACAAACCACAACATCGCCCCTTCAAGAAGCGACTAGCAGCAGTCTTGTGCACGTTGGATCGCTGGTGGGCTGGTTGGTAACGTCCACATCACACTCAATACACCTCTACGACTTCTTGGGTAGGTCCTCAACCGTCGACGCGGCAGGTCGTTTGACTCGGATGGGCCTGCAACTGGTTCCACCACACCATGCTTGGCGTCCTTGCCGTTTAAAGTTGTCCTTCCGCGAGAAGGATGCCGAGCACACATCGCAAACAAACCTTTTTCGTTTCAGACCGATCCATGTTGTTGGAGCTGGTGGCGTTTTTAAATTGTTACTCGAGACAACCCATCACAAGTAAAGGCCATTTTCTATAAATTAAAACTGGTCAAAGACTTTTAACAGTTGTGACTAGTCAAAGACTAAACAGAAATAACCATGATATTGCATCGATGCTTTTACATAATAATTAAGATCGTATAATAATTAGGTAGTTTACTTTTAAATTAGGAGAAAAGCGTCGTTTAACCTTGAGCATAACATTTCATCAGTCTATTCACGTCGGTGAAAATCAATTAACTTCTTACGTCATCTATAATTATCGGATGTATTTAATAAGACAAGGGGTATTTTTCGTTGTTTGAAGTCTGCACATTTGATAAGTAAACATGTATAAAATGAAGGAAAGAATTATATCTTTAGATGCTATAAAAATTTTAGAAGTTGTCAAGAGATGAAAACAAGTTTGAAAATATTCAACTCAACATTTGAATATGTCAATGAATCTCTGGTAAATACTAAAATAGTGCAAGATAAACCTACACATGATAATGTTGATGCGAAAGATCAGAACATAGACTCCAAGTCAGACGTTGACAGAAAGAGACAACTTAAATCGTATACTACAGAGGATTTAAATAAAGCCTTGAGAAATAAACAAAGGATGGATTACTGGTTTGAAGCATCGAAATCTACAATGTTCCAGCTACTCTATACGAAACTCAGATCAAACGTGTGCAAAATTTGGCAAGATATTTATTTTAAAGTTTAGCATTCTTAAAAATTTTAAAATTAATTATTTTATATTTTCAAACCGGTTGTTGTTGCACAAAGGAGAAAAAAGTGACTTTTTTTGTGTATTAGTTTAATGAATAAAATATATTTCTATGTGAAGTGTACCTGCTAAGTATTTATTGAAATATAAATATTGTTTCAAACGTTTGGTTTTTATATTTAATGGTATTGTTGGATACAATTACTCGGAAGCAATAATACTTGGTTTATGTAATATCATAAGTTGAACAAAAAATTTCAAACTAAAGGTATGTTTCAAACACAGTTGTATCTCTTTTCTATATTAAAATTTGTCTTTATTTATAATTCTTTTCATAGAACTTACCATTTCAGTTACGTGAACATTTGAAAATTAAACAATACCAATGTATTGCTTTATATTTTAAAACATAAACAAGCTAATATACAAAATAATTTCTAAATTCATCATTCATTTCTTATGATAACAGTTGTGGTGGTTAAATTGTTATTTAAAACTTACAATTTAGTATATATTCCATTTGAATATCTGCCAACAGTTTATAAACTCCATCTCCTCGATTATTTCATAAAATCATCAGATCCTCGCATTGATGATAACACTGCAGTACAGTGCTGTATTGCTTCCTCGTATGACACATAGACATTTTCTCCTTCTATCGAAAAGCGTTCACATTCTGCTTTTTTACTCGTAGAGCATTGCGAAATCTTCGAATAACCTCTCCAAGTCTTTATACATATTTGTTATATTGTCTCTTTAAATACAATCAACAAATAACTTCTCGCATGAACAGTCCTTTTATATGGGCTACTCTATTCGGATATGTACCGATTGCATCCGATTTGTGTGCACAGACAACCGGTATGGAATGTATTCTATGAACAAAATCATTACATTTTTAAGAAAATGCTAAGGACTTTAAAAATAATTATAACTCTTGTTAGACCTCTAGTCTCTAGATAAACGTTATTATTTTCACTGTTTTCTAAATCAATTTCCTACATACTTTTCCTAAACTATGCGTATCAATTGACGGTTATACTTTACTCCATAACCGACTTGTATATATTTTCGTATTCGTCTCTAACACGTCCGTATAATAAGATATGTACAGGCTCGTCGTCAACTGGTAACAATCTTTTTAAAGCAGCCTTTGATTTCAACTTTAACGCTTGTTGTAGGTGTGGAAATTCTTTCCGCTATTCCTTGTGACTAGAATCGGTAATTTTGCAAGGATCAATCAATTGTTTGTACCTCTTTGAATTTTTGTGAAGATGTAGCGTCTTCCTTTTGTATGCCGCAAAGTTCTTTCGTACAGAATCCTGCATAAATTAAGTTTACGTTTATTTACAATAAAATTGTTAACGTTCGTCATCATCATGGATTTTTTGAATGGAAAATGTTAAATATTTATATACTCGAAATTCTTCCTATATCGACCATTATCCAAATCAAAATCTTTCACAATTATGTTTTCACTAACCCAACACATTTTCTTTCTAATTAAACACCTATATGATCCGAAAAGATATGTCTGATTGGTTTCATCCTGTTTTATATTCGTTATCTCTGAGTCTATTTTAAGGCACTAGCGTAAGTTTGACATAGATAGAATCTAGCTTTATGTCGACCGAACGAGAAAACTGACTGCTTTGCTCGTTTGCAGGTATATCATCGAAAACCATAATTGAATCTTCTTTGGTATCTCCGGGTTCGATCAAATCATCGTAATTTTCAAACTCATGGTACCCAATTTTTCTTTTAATGGTGTAAAAACGTTTCTTAACAATTTTGTATTTCGGTTGATATAAACTCTTCAAATACATAAACATTTGGAATCTAAGACCGTTCCATGCAAGATCAGAGATATTAAGCGTTTATACTCGATGGTCCACAGGTAGCTCGTATTAGCCAGCATATACGACCATGTTTATACCATCATAGCATAAAATTATCATAATTCTGTATGGTATAACTTCTGGTACATGCATCTTGGCAATTATTAAAATTTCTTCACGTTCTGCAACCTTTTAACATATCATATGGTCGTTGTTCTAGGTATTTATGTTCATAGCAGCGTAGAAACTCATAGCCATAGGATATCTCTGCTGCTTTTGTAATGATTGTTTGGTACACTGATTATTTGGATATGCATCTTTTGAAAAATGTCTACTATAACTAAGCTCAACCCAAAACTTGCATTCAAATTTAATCTCCTGCTCACATAACCTATGAAAAGCATGACCATATGACCACATGACCACATGACCACATGACCATATGTTTCATGACCTGAAAAACATAACCATACTTGAACATGACCGTTGGCATGACCATATGACCACAGGTTGCATGACAAATGAATGACCATATGACCACATGACCACATGACCATATGACCGCATGAATATGACCTAATTGCTTTTAATTTTCATTAAAACCCATTAAAATTGCATTTAATGAGTTTTTAATAAAACCATGGACTGGGACCATCGAAAAATTGTAGTTAAAAGCTGATTGTCGAGACGTGGTCGCTTTAGATCAAAATGTGTAATGTGAGTTTTATCAACCGAAATACGAATTGTTAAGAAACGTTTTACAATTAAAGAAGAATTGGATTGGGTTGAGTTTGAAAATTACGATGATTTCGAACTCGAGATACCAAAGAAGATTCAATGCGGTTTCGATATAAAAACGAGCAAACAAAATCACTCAATTTGTCGTCTGGTGACATAAAGCAATAGATTCACATCTATGTCAAACTACGCTATGTTAAAATGTTAGACTCAGAGATAACGCCTGTAATCGCATTATGGAAACAGGATGAAACCAATCTGACTATCTTTTCGGATCATATAAGTTTTCGACATGATACATCGAAATCAAGAAATGTGTTTACAGTGTTGTTGACTCAAAACATAATTTTATAACTGTTGTGAAAGATTTTGATTTTCGATAATGGTCGAGCATAGGAAGAATTTCGACGATGGTATTAAATATTTATTCAAAAGTTAGTTCCCATCCAAAGTCTTGATGACAACGTTAACAATTTTATTGTAAATAAACGTAAGCTTCAATGTGCGGGATTCTGTACGAAAGAACTCGATACAAAAGGAGACGTTACATCTCTACAAAAATTCAAAGAGGTCAAACAATTGACGTTTGCAAAATCACCGATTCTGTCACGGAATAGCGGAAAGAATTTCCACTTCCACAACAACGTTAAAGTTGAAATCAGGCTGGCTTTTAAAAGATTAAGTTACGCTCTGTGATCTTATTATACGGACGTGTTAGCTGAGAGACGATATCTGTATATACAAGTCGGTTATGGAGTCGTATAACCGTCAATTGATACGCATAGTTTAGGAAAAGTATGTGAAATTGATTTGAAAACAGTGACACAACCTAAAATAACGTTTATTTAGAGACTAGAGGTCTAACAAGAGTTATAATTATTTTAAAGTCCTTAGCATTTTCTAAGAAATGTAATGATTTTGTTCATAGAAATATTCCATACCGGTTGCTTCGTGCGTGCACACAAATCGGATATCGTACATATCGAATAGGAGTAAGCTCATATAAAAGGACTGTTCGCGTAAAGTTATTATTTGTTGATTGTACGGTTTTAAAGAGACAATATAATAAATATGTATAAAGACTTTGAGAGGTTATTCGAAGATTTCGCAATGCTATAAAAAAAGAATCAACGCTTTTGATAGAAGGAGAAAATGTCTTATGTGTCAGAATACGAAATGCAACAGCACTGTACTGCAGTGTTATCAATGCCGGCTAATCTGGATGATTTTGGAAATATCGAGGAGATGGGTTTATAAAACTGTTAATATTCAAATTATATACTAAATGTAAGTTTTAAAATAACAATTTAACCACCACAACTGTTATCATAAGAAATGAATGATGTGAATTTAGAAATTATTTTTGTATATATTAGCTTGTTTATGTTTTAAAATATAACATACATTGGTATTGTTTAATTTTTCAAAATGTTCACGTAACTGAAATGGGTATCTCAATTATAAAATACATTATAAAAAATGTGTATTGTTTATTTTTAAAAAGTGTTATACGTTTTACAAAATTATTAATCGAATGTTTCGTTACTATTAATTTTGATCTGATCTATTAATATCTGTATTTTGAACATACAACAATTTCGGACGTATAAAAAACAAGTGTAATTGATTAGTATATTTTCGTCTTCGGCTTAAAATTTAAATCCATCGCTCGTATACGTTTAAATAATACTTTTCTGTCAATACGTCTGACTTTCATGTTTTCATCAACAATCTTGGTAGGTTTATCTTGCACTATATTATATCACTATTACTGTATTTGAACATACCATTCAAATGTTGGCAAGTTGATTCTGTGATACTTTTTCATCTCTGCACATCTAACAAATAGCATCTAATTTTTCGTTCATTTTATTAAAATGTAGCTTTGAAACGATCTGCAGATACAATGCTCTACAAATCATATAATTACCCCGTCTGTCATCATCTTCATAATTATAGATGTAATTGATTTCACCGACGTGCGCAAGACTTGCATATAACGCCAACTAATATAATAAGAGCTGCGCACGCTCGACCATCGGCATAAAGGCGAGAGCCATGTTCCAGTGCATTAGTCGTCAAAGTATCGTCGAGTTTGATTAAAATTATAAATTAAAGATGGATTTTCTTGTGTTGACGTTACAAGTGATGTGCGAGTACCACAATTAAATATCAACCAACTAGTTGGTAAGTCAACCTATAGGTTAGGCGAATTTCCTCCAAATTATCACCACCATATATTAGAAGTTGGTTTGATTTATATGGTGGTCTTCAACCTGCCATCCAAGTTATTTGCTGTAGTGGTATGTGTGCTGATTCTACGATAACATTCTCTTACTTCGATTGGAAGAAATTGTGTACTTTTCAAGTGGAATTTCAAATTCGCCAATTTGCTCAAGACTCAAAACAAGTACGATTAAATGGTCTGACTACTGGAAACGATGTTGTTGACATACAATTGGATCAAGATTTCAAATTGCAGCTGAGCACAGCCTTTAATAGAAGTATATGGTTGTTGAACAATTTTGAAAAGAGAATTTATATAATATGGAGATTACGAAAGATGGGAATGTTATTGTGCTACCTGCGTACGAGTGCATCAAGCTATTAAATTTGCGAGAATTGATCTGTTTTAAAATGGCTGAGTTAAGGTGTAGAAACTTTCCAGAATTTTACGAAAATTTGTTGGTGATATAAAAAGTATGTGGAAATACGACGGAGGAAGAAAGGGTTCAAACGTTATTAGAGGGGAGAGCCAGTATTTCTTCTGTCTAATGATTGCAATTTAAATTACTTGACAGTGTTGGAACTTATTAAATGTTTCCATTCAGTACTTAAAAGATGCAACTGCAAGGCAATCGCTTGCGCAAATGTTTAGAGATTTGGCTATCCCAGATTCGCCAGACTCTGGTTACCACAGCGGTTTATAGATGTTATCAATACATGTATGTATTCTATTAAAACATTATATTTTCTTGATAAAGTTTGTTTTTACATATTTGTATCGCCAACATTACCATAAATTATTAATAGACGTATTAAACTATTCTTTTTTATTTTTAAGTTTAAGTGGTGTACCCGCAAATAATAAACACAATTTAACGCATGTTAACAAAAGTTGTGGGGAAATTTAAAGACGAGTTTAACGGTGACTTGGTGTTAGAATTTGTAGGTAGTAAGGCTAAGTCCTACTGTATTGTACGCGAGAAGGACACGATTAAAAAAGATTAAAGGATCTCACGAAGTGTAGTTAAGTAAAACCGAGGGTCTTACAACCTATAACGAGCATATATCCCAAAAGGTGTGGGTATGCAACTACGCAGCAGTGCGTGAGAGAATAAGGATTCTCCAATAAGAAATTAAAGTTTCCATGTACGTAGCACCAATCATTGGGAATTGGTAGAAATGTTAAACCTATAAAGGCGATTAGTAATTGTGGTTTAGTGACCGCGTTTGTGCACTCTTCGAGTGTCTTCGGCAATCTTCGATTGTTTCCAAAGAAAATATTCAAGCCCGCCATTTAATGTCGTGGTGTAACATCGTCCCCGGTTGCTTATACATCCGTCGGCAAAGTACTTAAACTCTGGGTCTTGCAGTATCGCTTTTACAAGAATAACTCACAGCGACACGAGGAAAAACAGCACGGTATGTCATTAAGCAGTAAACGTTCAGCTCCGCCAGCTGTTAAAGGGTCTTGTACGAAACAACCAACATCTGTGTAAAGCGTGCGAGATGGAGGTTTAAAGTCTGCATACCCTGGTCCTAATAGTACAGCAAGCTACACATGGGGCATAAATAAATAAGATAGTTACTATATTTGTATATATTTTATTGTGTTTCCTTGTACAAACAATTAAGGTAGGTCAGTAAACACTATTAAATTGTTGTTAATTGACTTGCATTTTAGCGTACTTTCCTATTGTAATAACCGCATTTGTTTGGAGAAGAAATTATAAACAGCTTTCAAATGTGATTCACATGTTCGTTAAGAATCTAGAATATTTGCTGGATTACAAATAATTACAAATTAATACTACATTGGAAGTTTTGAAAATATTGAATTTAAATATTTTTCTATATTAATACTTAATGTGGTTTATTACATTTTGATAATTCTGAAATTTAGGTAGTTAATGATGTCATACACAAAATTTCTTATTATTAGAATCTAAATCGGTAATTCACTAATTGACATGGTTGGTATCTAGCGTAGGTTTATCTCGAAAGATTAAAAATGGTTAGACGAAGAAAACTATTTGGTTCAGAATGTTAGCGGTAAAAAAATCTTAAAAATAGGTTTATCTCGTGTGGAAATGCGGATACTCATTTATCTCGAAAGATGAAAATTTAAGATATATTTATCTCGAAAGATGAAAATGGTTAGTCGAAGAAAACTTTTTGGTCCAGATGTGGGTGCAAATGAGGATGCTGGTGCAAATGAGGGCCTGATTCGTCACTAAATACTCTACTAAAGTACTATGGACGTTCTTTAGCAAGTATCTGCCGAACGTCCATTAAAAGCATACATACGACCATAGGTTTCTGCACGTTTTACGAACGTCCATAGAAGGTTCATTTTATCCAAATTCAACATAACATAACCTCTTTGTTGCATGTTACTGACGATGATGTACGATTGTACAGCCGCGTAATTTACACAGGTTGACCGATTCTTGATGATCTGTGCAAATATCACGAGGAAGCTATTTGTAAAGAAATTTATTACGTGTTATATCTTTATAATTACTATAATACTATTATATTCCACGTAAGTAATCCTATATTAGTCTTGGTTTCTATGAAAAAACGAAATTCTGGTAATATAAACTCATGCAGGCAATGTAACCTAACCTACAAATTTAATACAATACTTCATGGGTTTGTGCATTGTGCTGTCACTAATAAAAAATTTAATAAAGTAATATAAGATATTGAAGACAGTCGCAACGAATTCATTTCATTCTACAATTAAAATTTAGAATTCATAGATTTTTCAACTCTACGGGTATTTTCTAAAACGTATGTAATAATTTTAATGCTAATCCAAATCTTTTTAGTGTGAGGTTTCATTGTATTTATAATCGACCATATTTGCATAATCTAAGCAGAATATAAAGATTGAAAGGAATAACCATCAGTTTATAGGTTTGTTATTTTTGCCTGAAGAGTTTGCTATGGAGACCAAAGTATTAAAACAAAATTATTTGGCATAGGTGACTGTGGTTTCTGTTTTAGTTCTATAAATTCCTACAACAATTACTACATAATAACAGATTTTTTTTTATTAATTGCACGTGGAAAGTTTCAACGTTGTCAATAAAATGCCTAAAATGAAATTGCCTCGCACTCTTTATAGACATGCAAATTTTAGAGCAGATTTATTATTTGATATGACTACTTCTACATCTCGGTCTTTGAATAAAATAGAATCTGATAGTGATCAAAGTAATTTTCCATTAATAAACCAAACAAATAATATTGTCGAGCATGAACTTGAAGCTTGTAGTATAAACAATTCTGTAAACAATCCGATCAGTGATGATGAACACTGCTCGATCATAGTTAGTGATGTGGATTCAGATTCTGATTTGGATGCTAATTGTCAACCAAATTTTGAATCTTCTGCAAACTTGGCAAATGGTGAGCCAGATAGTCCAGTTAATAATTTGCATATGGAATTGGCTGTTTGGGCCGTTAAAAATCAAATCAAACATAATGCTTTAAATGGTTTATTAAGCCTACTAAATACCACTTTCAAACTAAATTTACCAGTGGACTCACGGACATTATTAAAGACCCCAGAGCTGTAACATTAACATTTATAGAACCTGGGCAATATTATCACTTTGGATTGGATATAGCGTTAAATAACTTACTTCAAAAGTATAAAGGTATTAATGACTTGACGTCCATTGACGTCTTTATTAACATCGATGGCTTACCTATTGCGAAAAGTACTGGTCAACTATATCCCATTCTTTGTAGTTTACAAGACAAACTAAGTGCAGTCGAAGTGATTGGTTTATATCATGGTTTAGAAAAATCTAAAGATGCAAACAGCTATTTAAAGCAATTCATTAATGAGGCAGTTTTTAACTGAAAATGGATTCGAGTATAATGGCCGATTGCTTCTTTTCAAAATAATGGCTTTTATATGTGACACCCCGCCAAGTCGTTCATTAGTTATACAAAAGGCCATACATGGGTTATTACTCTTGTTCTAAATGTTGTATTAAGGGAGATTTCATTGAAAACCGAACTTGTTTTCCTGCCACCGATAACTTAAAATATCGCACTCATTAGGTTTGTTTGGCAAGCTGGGGTAGTGTAGTGCAGAGCAGGTAGTGTAGTGTATTAAGAGTAAGAAGTGTAGCTTAAACTTTGTTCTTCATACCAAACGCAGCCAGTGCAGTGAGTGCAAATAAGCAGTGACATAACCTAATATTTTGCTCTGAAGTTTTGTTTGTCAAGTGCAGTAATTTTGTGCTAACACCATGAATTTTGAAAATAATGCATTTCAGCACATTTTGAATGAAATGCTGGATGATGAAGATGAGAGCTCTAGTTCCTCCAGCTCAGATGATAGTTTAGTAGAAGCGGTAGCTGCATCAATTGCAGAAAAGCAGAAAAGACACTGCATACCAAATTATTACGAAACTGTTGTTCCTTTATATACAGAAAATGAGTTTAAAAGGCATTTTCGTATAAATAGGAACCTATTCAACAACTTAGTTGAAGAATTTAAAACTGGTGTAGAATTTCAAAGCGTACATGAGCAGTATAATACAATTGCACCAGACAAACAGTTAGCTGTATTTTTGTGGTTTGCTGGTCATGAAGCCTGTGCATACAGAGATATAGCAGATAGGTTTAACTTATCATTATGGACTGTGCACAGTATAATTCGACAGGGGCGTACTTGTAATATTAATATCATAACGCCAAGTATCGCAGACGCACAAACGTACTTATTGATTAGTGAACATTCCTTAAAAATTTATTTTGTGCTTTTACTAATCATACATTGATTACTGAAATGATTATTGATTACAAGCTTTATGATAAGCAAATAACGTATATTTTTAAGTTGAATTTTTTAAGAAAGTTATTTTCTATTACCTATATGTTTTGGTTGGACGGACTGACGTCCTGTCATTAATTATTGCTTTTTTTGCAGGTACAAACCTTATTTTATTTCAATGATTAATTTTCTCCTTGCTTAGTTAGTTCCGTATCAGCTTACTCCCCCCAATCTTCGGCTGCAGCCTGGTCAGCACATCCTTTTTAGTTACGTGAGAATATCGTGGCAGACATAGATAGAACTAATAATAAATGTTAACCACGATAGTGATTCTTCAGACTTGAGTTTGATGATAGTGATGATGAATTTGGTTGCAAACCATTACAGTAACGTGCAATTTGTTTGTAGTGCATATTGTTATTCATTTAAATAGACAACATTATTGTATTAATAATATTAATAACTCATATTTTACTTGGGTGTCTGATCTAAATAATATGTTTAAGGTTTTATTAAATTTATTTGAAATCATTGGACGAGTTTTATGAAAATTTCAATCATGCTGTCTAACGTAATTATTATGCTTATATAATGTAGATAGCCCAGGGTGAAGTTCAAGCAGTGGATACAATTACCATTTCGCCCAAACTGTTTTAAGTTGAGTGTTTATTTAACTGAAACATTTGTATAATAATAACTTTTGCTATTCAAGCCTACGATCTACATATGAATTACTTCTCCATTGTTAAAACCATGCTTAATGTTAGCAATAGTTTTTCAAGATTCAAACAATAAACTTACTATATTCCAAGTTTTATTTTTAATTGATTGTTCTAATTAAAATCTTTGAAGTTCCGTAGAAATCTACTCTTTGTTAAGGTTTATTGCGCTCATAAGATACAAGTTGTACAACAAACCATGTAATATACATTACATTTTCAACATTTATTATACTTAAGGTAAGAGAATAATACAAATAATCCCCTTTTATTCTTTTCTATATATAATACAATTAGAAACACTACAAAACCCAGTTGGCAGTATTTATAGGAAAATTTATCTACTACTGAGTACAAACAAAGAATAGCAAGTTATTTACAATTTTTTAAATTGATGTACATTTTATCGCAGATGGTATTTGATTATAGAGTTTTATTGGAAATATAAGACTACTTCATTTCAAGATTATGCTGCTAAAATCTTAAGTGTATTTCCCACCCTAAATCTGTAGGATGATATCTCATTTGAAGTTATACAATGAGTAGGGCACTTCTTTATATACATTACTGCATTTAAGATATAAATTGAGAACACTGTAAGTATTTTGAGTTGCCTGAACAAGTCCCTGCAGGAAGTATAAATATCTCCCTAGCCTTTCGTGCGTTTCCCCATGCAACTATGCTATAACTTAACATTAAATGGATATATGCATAGTAATATCAACCAGAATATTTAAGCTAACATCCTCCCGTAATCTCCATATAATAAAGCATTTGACCTTTAGTTTATTTTCAGAAATGCAATCTGATTATACCAATTAAGACACGAATTTATTTCAGCTCCTAAGAAACGAACGCAGGACTTTTGGCTCAGAAGTTCATTAGCTGAGCGTTTTATAAGCAAACTATGATCAAGTAACACAGTTGAAAATAATACAGCTGTTGTTTTACAAAGATTTAAGATTAGCCATTTCTAAAACAGTAAGCCTGCATGTTATGCTCATGCTGAATCCTTTGATGCAGAATCCACAATGGTTTTATCCACACTTATAAACTCTGTATGCATTTGAAAATTCATATTTCAAACGTGGTTATTAATGATATTTGAAGAATTCTAAGTTTATTTTCCAGTTTTTATCTTGACTTTGACCTTATAGCGAATATCCCATAATCTTTCTTTATATGATTTATTTAATTCATAGTCTCCCAAGTAATATAAAACTCAAAAGTGAATTCGCCTTGCTTTTATCACATATTAGTAGTGAGATTAGGTATTTGTTTACACATTAATAATTTGACATTACATCCCATATAACACACAACATTCCATAGACGTCCATTTTGGTTCCATTTAATGTACAAACGTCCATGTACTTTTGATGGACATACATAAAATGTCTTCCAGTTGAAGTGGTATGGACTTCCTTTAACAAACGTCCATTTGACGTCCAGCTTTAAGCACAAAAGTTTCAACATGTTTTCTGAACCTCCGGAAATTACTTCTATAAATCGTTTGATCAATGCGTATGATCATAAACATTTATAGTAAGTCCATTTTAGTTCCACTAAACCAATGAACATTCTTGGAGTTTAATGGACGTTCATAAAACAATTTAAGGTTAAAGTAAGTAGAGTATTTAGTGACGAATCAGGCCCTCATTTGCACCAGCATCCTCATTTGCACCCACATCTGGACCAAAAAGTTTTCTTCGACTAACCATTTTTCATCTTTCGAGATAAATATATCTTAAGTTTTTCATCTTTCGAGATAAATGAGTATCCGCATTTCCACACAAGATAAACCTATTTTAAGATTTTTACCGCTAACATTCTGAACCAAATAGTTTTCTTCGTCTAACCATTTTAATCTTTCGAGATAAACCTACGCTAGATACCAACCATGTTAATTAGTGAATTACCGATTTAGATTCTAATAATAAGAAATTTTGTGTATGACATCATTAACTACCTAAATTTCAGAATTATCAAAATGTAATAAACCACATTAAGTATTAATATAACAAAATATTTAAATTCAATATTTTCAAAACTTCCAATGTAGTATTAATTTGTAATTATTTGTAATCCAGCAAATATTCTAGATTCTTAACGAACATGTGAATCACATTTGAAAGCTGTTTATAATTTCTTCTCCAAACAAATGCGGTTATTACAATAGGAAAGTACGCTAAAATGCAAGTCAATTAACAACAATTTAATAGTGTTTACTGACCTACCTTAATTGTTTGTACAAGGAAACACAATAAAATATATACAAATATAGTAACTACCTTATTTATTTATGCCCCATGTGTAGCTTGCTGTACTATTAGGACCAGGGTATGCAGACTTTAACACCTCCATCTCGCACGCTTTACACAGATGTTGGTTGTTTCGTACAAGACCCTTTAACAGCCGGCGAGCTGAACGTTTACTGCTTAATGACATACCGTGCTGTTTTCCTCGTGTCGCTGTGAGCTATTCTTGTAAAAGCGATACTGCAAGACCCAGAGTTTAAGTACTTTGCTGCCGACGGATGTATAAGCAACCGGGACGATGTTACACCACGACATTAAATGGCGGGAATATTTTCTTTGGAAACAATCGAAGATTGCCGAAGACACTCGAAGAGTGCACAAACGCGGTCACTAAACCACAATTAATAATCGCCTTTATAGGTTTAACATTTCTACCATTTCCCAATGACTGGTGCTACGTACATGAAACTTTAATTTCTTATTGGAGAGAATCCTTATTCTCTCACGCACTGCTGCGTAGTTGCATACCCATCGCTTTTTAGGATATATGCTCGTTATAGGTTGTAAGACCCTCGGTTTACTTAACTACACTTCGTGAGATCCCTTTAATCTTTTTAATCGTGTCCTTCTCGCGTACAATACAGTAGGACTTAGCCTTACTACCTACAAATTCTAACACCAAGTCACCGTTAAACTCGTCTTTAAATTTCCCCACAACTTTTTTGTTAACATGCGGTAAATTGTGTTTATTATTTGCGGGTACACCACTTTAAACCTTAAAAATAAAAACAGGATAGTTTAATACGTCTATTAATAATTTATGGTAATGTTGGTGATACAAATATGTAAAAACAAACTTTATCAAGAAAATATAATGTTTTAATAGAATACATACATGTATTGATAACATCTATAAACCGCTGTGGTAACCAGAGTCTGGCGAATCTGGGATAGCCAAATCTCTAAACATTTGCGCAAGCGATTGCCTTGCAGTTGCATCTTTTAAGTACTGAATGGGGAAACATTTAATAAGTTCCAACACTGTCAAGTAATTTAAATTGCTGCAATCATTAGACAGAGAAATACTGGCACTGCTCTCCCCCTCTAATAACGTTTGAACCCTTTCTTCCTCCGTCGTATTTCCACATACTTTTTTTATATCACCAACAAATTTTTCGTAAAATTCTGGAAAGTTTCTACACCTTAACTCAGCCATTTTAAAACAGATCAATTCTCGCAAATTTAATAGCTTGATGCACTCGTACGCAGGTAGCACAATAACATTCCCATCTTTCGTAATCTCCATATTATATAAATTCTCTTTTTCAAAATTGTTCAACAACCATATACTTCTATTAAAGGCTGTGCTCAGCTGCAATTTGAAATCTTGATCCAATTGTATGTCAACAACATCGTTTCCAGTAGTCAGACCATTTAATCGTACTTGTTTTGAGTCTTGAGCAAATTGGCGAATTTGAAATTCCACTTGAAAAGTACACAATTTCTTCCAATCGAAGTAAGAGAATGTTATCGTAGAATCAGCCACATACCACTACAGCAAATAACTTGGATGGCGGGTTGAAGACCACCATATAAATCAAAACCAACTTCTAATATATGGTGGTGATAATTTGGAGGAAATTCGCCTAACCTATAGGTTGACTTACCAACTAGATGGTTGATATTTAATTGTGGTACTCGCACATCACTTGTAACGTCAACACAAGAAAAATCCATCTTTAATTTATAATTTTAATCAAACTCGACGATACTTTGACGACTAATGCACTGGAACATGGCTCTCGCCTTTTATGCCGATGGTCGAGCGTGCGCAGCTCATATATTAGTTGGCGTTATATGCAAGTCTTGACTGGAAAAGTGACGCGTATAATTGTTTTATGGGTTTTACCTGTATGTATTTAACCATTAACGCCATTTTATTATTAAACAAAATTACTCTTAGCAGTATTTTTAATATACCATCGTGTAAGATTTCAATTATTATTATGTGTTTTTCCTCAGGTTCTCAAATCCTCGAATTTTTTCAAATCGAATGATCCTTTACTGATTTGCAGATTAACCTTGCAGATAATTCAAAACCTTTAATCTATTTCTCTGTCTTTGAGATAAACCCTGGTGCTAACTTCCTTTCCAATTTTTTGACACTGATGTTGTTTAATTCCTCGAACCGGGTATATCTTTTATGGATATCGGGAACTGTAGTCCTGTCAAATTGAGAATGGTGCTGTAATTTTGTACCGACCCTCTGCGGATTGTGAGCACTGGGGTAGCGCAGCTATCACGCACCAGGCAAAGCATGCGTTGTCGTCATTTGTATATTAATAACAGCTCTGGTGTTTCCCATTTAGCTGTATGAGGATCCACGCGGGTTGTATTAATCTCCAAGTACAACGCCTGTTTACTCCTAAAACTTACAAATTAGAAAAAATCAATAATTGTAAACTAAAGAATCACGCTCCTGGAACTCCTCTGACTTAGCTGACATCCTCTCCACAAAATCTAGATCTAGTACTAGGAGGTGACCACAACATTTCAGTGTTGAAAGATTTAACATCCTCTACATGGTGTATAGCAAACACCTCAAGTTAACCTTGAGGGATGGTGATCTTTTAATTTCTCACCAACTAATGCGATGAACCTCTCTTTCTGCATAAAATTCTGAACTGTCTAGAAATAATTAGGTTAAACACTCATTCAATGTTTTAAGTATACATACCACTAGTATTAGCATTTTTAATTCTGTATGTAGTCTCTTGTTTTAAAAGCGGTAGCTACAAACCACAACATCGCCCCTTCAAGAAGCGACTAGCAGCAGTCTTGTGCACGTTGGATCGCTGGTGGGCTGGTTGGTAACGTCCACATCACACTCAATACACCTCTACGACTTCTTGGGTAGGTCCTCAACCGTCGACGCGGCAGGTCGTTTGACTCGGATGGGCCTGCAACTGGTTCCACCACACCATGCTTGGCGTCCTTGCCGTTTAAAGTTGTCCTTCCGCGAGAAGGATGCCGAGCACACATCGCAAACAAACCTTTTTCGTTTCAGACCGATCCATGTTGTTGGAGCTGGTGGCGTTTTTAAATTGTTACTCGAGACAACCCATCACAAGTAAAGGCCATTTTCTATAAATTAAAACTGGTCAAAGACTTTTAACAGTTGTGACTAGTCAAAGACTAAACAGAAATAACCATGATATTGCATCGATGCTTTTACATAATAATTAAGATCGTATAATAATTAGGTAGTTTACTTTTAAATTAGGAGAAAAGCGTCGTTTAACCTTGAGCATAACATTTCATCAGTCTATTCACGTCGGTGAAAATCAATTAACTTCTTACGTCATCTATAATTATCGGATGTATTTAATAAGACAAGGGGTATTTTTCGTTGTTTGAAGTCTGCACATTTGATAAGTAAACATGTATAAAATGAAGGAAAGAATTATATCTTTAGATGCTATAAAAATTTTAGAAGTTGTCAAGAGATGAAAACAAGTTTGAAAATATTCAACTCAACATTTGAATATGTCAATGAATCTCTGGTAAATACTAAAATAGTGCAAGATAAACCTACACATGATAATGTTGATGCGAAAGATCAGAACATAGACTCCAAGTCAGACGTTGACAGAAAGAGACAACTTAAATCGTATACTACAGAGGATTTAAATAAAGCCTTGAGAAATAAACAAAGGATGGATTACTGGTTTGAAGCATCGAAATCTACAATGTTCCAGCTACTCTATACGAAACTCAGATCAAACGTGTGCAAAATTTGGCAAGATATTTATTTTAAAGTTTAGCATTCTTAAAAATTTTAAAATTAATTATTTTATATTTTCAAACCGGTTGTTGTTGCACAAAGGAGAAAAAAGTGACTTTTTTTGTGTATTAGTTTAATGAATAAAATATATTTCTATGTGAAGTGTACCTGCTAAGTATTTATTGAAATATAAATATTGTTTCAAACGTTTGGTTTTTATATTTAATGGTATTGTTGGATACAATTACTCGGAAGCAATAATACTTGGTTTATGTAATATCATAAGTTGAACAAAAAATTTCAAACTAAAGGTATGTTTCAAACACAGTTGTATCTCTTTTCTATATTAAAATTTGTCTTTATTTATAATTCTTTTCATAGAACTTACCATTTCAGTTACGTGAACATTTGAAAATTAAACAATACCAATGTATTGCTTTATATTTTAAAACATAAACAAGCTAATATACAAAATAATTTCTAAATTCATCATTCATTTCTTATGATAACAGTTGTGGTGGTTAAATTGTTATTTAAAACTTACAATTTAGTATATATTCCATTTGAATATCTGCCAACAGTTTATAAACTCCATCTCCTCGATTATTTCATAAAATCATCAGATCCTCGCATTGATGATAACACTGCAGTACAGTGCTGTATTGCTTCCTCGTATGACACATAGACATTTTCTCCTTCTATCGAAAAGCGTTCACATTCTGCTTTTTTACTCGTAGAGCATTGCGAAATCTTCGAATAACCTCTCCAAGTCTTTATACATATTTGTTATATTGTCTCTTTAAATACAATCAACAAATAACTTCTCGCATGAACAGTCCTTTTATATGGGCTACTCTATTCGGATATGTACCGATTGCATCCGATTTGTGTGCACAGACAACCGGTATGGAATGTATTCTATGAACAAAATCATTACATTTTTAAGAAAATGCTAAGGACTTTAAAAATAATTATAACTCTTGTTAGACCTCTAGTCTCTAGATAAACGTTATTATTTTCACTGTTTTCTAAATCAATTTCCTACATACTTTTCCTAAACTATGCGTATCAATTGACGGTTATACTTTACTCCATAACCGACTTGTATATATTTTCGTATTCGTCTCTAACACGTCCGTATAATAAGATATGTACAGGCTCGTCGTCAACTGGTAACAATCTTTTTAAAGCAGCCTTTGATTTCAACTTTAACGCTTGTTGTAGGTGTGGAAATTCTTTCCGCTATTCCTTGTGACTAGAATCGGTAATTTTGCAAGGATCAATCAATTGTTTGTACCTCTTTGAATTTTTGTGAAGATGTAGCGTCTTCCTTTTGTATGCCGCAAAGTTCTTTCGTACAGAATCCTGCATAAATTAAGTTTACGTTTATTTACAATAAAATTGTTAACGTTCGTCATCATCATGGATTTTTTGAATGGAAAATGTTAAATATTTATATACTCGAAATTCTTCCTATATCGACCATTATCCAAATCAAAATCTTTCACAATTATGTTTTCACTAACCCAACACATTTTCTTTCTAATTAAACACCTATATGATCCGAAAAGATATGTCTGATTGGTTTCATCCTGTTTTATATTCGTTATCTCTGAGTCTATTTTAAGGCACTAGCGTAAGTTTGACATAGATAGAATCTAGCTTTATGTCGACCGAACGAGAAAACTGACTGCTTTGCTCGTTTGCAGGTATATCATCGAAAACCATAATTGAATCTTCTTTGGTATCTCCGGGTTCGATCAAATCATCGTAATTTTCAAACTCATGGTACCCAATTTTTCTTTTAATGGTGTAAAAACGTTTCTTAACAATTTTGTATTTCGGTTGATATAAACTCTTCAAATACATAAACATTTGGAATCTAAGACCGTTCCATGCAAGATCAGAGATATTAAGCGTTTATACTCGATGGTCCACAGGTAGCTCGTATTAGCCAGCATATACGACCATGTTTATACCATCATAGCATAAAATTATCATAATTCTGTATGGTATAACTTCTGGTACATGCATCTTGGCAATTATTAAAATTTCTTCACGTTCTGCAACCTTTTAACATATCATATGGTCGTTGTTCTAGGTATTTATGTTCATAGCAGCGTAGAAACTCATAGCCATAGGATATCTCTGCTGCTTTTGTAATGATTGTTTGGTACACTGATTATTTGGATATGCATCTTTTGAAAAATGTCTACTATAACTAAGCTCAACCCAAAACTTGCATTCAAATTTAATCTCCTGCTCACATAACCTATGAAAAGCATGACCATATGACCACATGACCACATGACCACATGACCATATGTTTCATGACCTGAAAAACATAACCATACTTGAACATGACCGTTGGCATGACCATATGACCACAGGTTGCATGACAAATGAATGACCATATGACCACATGACCACATGACCATATGACCGCATGAATATGACCTAATTGCTTTTAATTTTCATTAAAACCCATTAAAATTGCATTTAATGAGTTTTTAATAAAACCATGGACTGGGACCATCGAAAAATTGTAGTTAAAAGCTGATTGTCGAGACGTGGTCGCTTTAGATCAAAATGTGTAATGTGAGTTTTATCAACCGAAATACGAATTGTTAAGAAACGTTTTACAATTAAAGAAGAATTGGATTGGGTTGAGTTTGAAAATTACGATGATTTCGAACTCGAGATACCAAAGAAGATTCAATGCGGTTTCGATATAAAAACGAGCAAACAAAATCACTCAATTTGTCGTCTGGTGACATAAAGCAATAGATTCACATCTATGTCAAACTACGCTATGTTAAAATGTTAGACTCAGAGATAACGCCTGTAATCGCATTATGGAAACAGGATGAAACCAATCTGACTATCTTTTCGGATCATATAAGTTTTCGACATGATACATCGAAATCAAGAAATGTGTTTACAGTGTTGTTGACTCAAAACATAATTTTATAACTGTTGTGAAAGATTTTGATTTTCGATAATGGTCGAGCATAGGAAGAATTTCGACGATGGTATTAAATATTTATTCAAAAGTTAGTTCCCATCCAAAGTCTTGATGACAACGTTAACAATTTTATTGTAAATAAACGTAAGCTTCAATGTGCGGGATTCTGTACGAAAGAACTCGATACAAAAGGAGACGTTACATCTCTACAAAAATTCAAAGAGGTCAAACAATTGACGTTTGCAAAATCACCGATTCTGTCACGGAATAGCGGAAAGAATTTCCACTTCCACAACAACGTTAAAGTTGAAATCAGGCTGGCTTTTAAAAGATTAAGTTACGCTCTGTGATCTTATTATACGGACGTGTTAGCTGAGAGACGATATCTGTATATACAAGTCGGTTATGGAGTCGTATAACCGTCAATTGATACGCATAGTTTAGGAAAAGTATGTGAAATTGATTTGAAAACAGTGACACAACCTAAAATAACGTTTATTTAGAGACTAGAGGTCTAACAAGAGTTATAATTATTTTAAAGTCCTTAGCATTTTCTAAGAAATGTAATGATTTTGTTCATAGAAATATTCCATACCGGTTGCTTCGTGCGTGCACACAAATCGGATATCGTACATATCGAATAGGAGTAAGCTCATATAAAAGGACTGTTCGCGTAAAGTTATTATTTGTTGATTGTACGGTTTTAAAGAGACAATATAATAAATATGTATAAAGACTTTGAGAGGTTATTCGAAGATTTCGCAATGCTATAAAAAAAGAATCAACGCTTTTGATAGAAGGAGAAAATGTCTTATGTGTCAGAATACGAAATGCAACAGCACTGTACTGCAGTGTTATCAATGCCGGCTAATCTGGATGATTTTGGAAATATCGAGGAGATGGGTTTATAAAACTGTTAATATTCAAATTATATACTAAATGTAAGTTTTAAAATAACAATTTAACCACCACAACTGTTATCATAAGAAATGAATGATGTGAATTTAGAAATTATTTTTGTATATATTAGCTTGTTTATGTTTTAAAATATAACATACATTGGTATTGTTTAATTTTTCAAAATGTTCACGTAACTGAAATGGGTATCTCAATTATAAAATACATTATAAAAAATGTGTATTGTTTATTTTTAAAAAGTGTTATACGTTTTACAAAATTATTAATCGAATGTTTCGTTACTATTAATTTTGATCTGATCTATTAATATCTGTATTTTGAACATACAACAATTTCGGACGTATAAAAAACAAGTGTAATTGATTAGTATATTTTCGTCTTCGGCTTAAAATTTAAATCCATCGCTCGTATACGTTTAAATAATACTTTTCTGTCAATACGTCTGACTTTCATGTTTTCATCAACAATCTTGGTAGGTTTATCTTGCACTATATTATATCACTATTACTGTATTTGAACATACCATTCAAATGTTGGCAAGTTGATTCTGTGATACTTTTTCATCTCTGCACATCTAACAAATAGCATCTAATTTTTCGTTCATTTTATTAAAATGTAGCTTTGAAACGATCTGCAGATACAATGCTCTACAAATCATATAATTACCCCGTCTGTCATCATCTTCATAATTATAGATGTAATTGATTTCACCGACGTGCGCAAGACTTGCATATAACGCCAACTAATATAATAAGAGCTGCGCACGCTCGACCATCGGCATAAAGGCGAGAGCCATGTTCCAGTGCATTAGTCGTCAAAGTATCGTCGAGTTTGATTAAAATTATAAATTAAAGATGGATTTTCTTGTGTTGACGTTACAAGTGATGTGCGAGTACCACAATTAAATATCAACCAACTAGTTGGTAAGTCAACCTATAGGTTAGGCGAATTTCCTCCAAATTATCACCACCATATATTAGAAGTTGGTTTGATTTATATGGTGGTCTTCAACCTGCCATCCAAGTTATTTGCTGTAGTGGTATGTGTGCTGATTCTACGATAACATTCTCTTACTTCGATTGGAAGAAATTGTGTACTTTTCAAGTGGAATTTCAAATTCGCCAATTTGCTCAAGACTCAAAACAAGTACGATTAAATGGTCTGACTACTGGAAACGATGTTGTTGACATACAATTGGATCAAGATTTCAAATTGCAGCTGAGCACAGCCTTTAATAGAAGTATATGGTTGTTGAACAATTTTGAAAAGAGAATTTATATAATATGGAGATTACGAAAGATGGGAATGTTATTGTGCTACCTGCGTACGAGTGCATCAAGCTATTAAATTTGCGAGAATTGATCTGTTTTAAAATGGCTGAGTTAAGGTGTAGAAACTTTCCAGAATTTTACGAAAATTTGTTGGTGATATAAAAAGTATGTGGAAATACGACGGAGGAAGAAAGGGTTCAAACGTTATTAGAGGGGAGAGCCAGTATTTCTTCTGTCTAATGATTGCAATTTAAATTACTTGACAGTGTTGGAACTTATTAAATGTTTCCATTCAGTACTTAAAAGATGCAACTGCAAGGCAATCGCTTGCGCAAATGTTTAGAGATTTGGCTATCCCAGATTCGCCAGACTCTGGTTACCACAGCGGTTTATAGATGTTATCAATACATGTATGTATTCTATTAAAACATTATATTTTCTTGATAAAGTTTGTTTTTACATATTTGTATCGCCAACATTACCATAAATTATTAATAGACGTATTAAACTATTCTTTTTTATTTTTAAGTTTAAGTGGTGTACCCGCAAATAATAAACACAATTTAACGCATGTTAACAAAAGTTGTGGGGAAATTTAAAGACGAGTTTAACGGTGACTTGGTGTTAGAATTTGTAGGTAGTAAGGCTAAGTCCTACTGTATTGTACGCGAGAAGGACACGATTAAAAAAGATTAAAGGATCTCACGAAGTGTAGTTAAGTAAAACCGAGGGTCTTACAACCTATAACGAGCATATATCCCAAAAGGTGTGGGTATGCAACTACGCAGCAGTGCGTGAGAGAATAAGGATTCTCCAATAAGAAATTAAAGTTTCCATGTACGTAGCACCAATCATTGGGAATTGGTAGAAATGTTAAACCTATAAAGGCGATTAGTAATTGTGGTTTAGTGACCGCGTTTGTGCACTCTTCGAGTGTCTTCGGCAATCTTCGATTGTTTCCAAAGAAAATATTCAAGCCCGCCATTTAATGTCGTGGTGTAACATCGTCCCCGGTTGCTTATACATCCGTCGGCAAAGTACTTAAACTCTGGGTCTTGCAGTATCGCTTTTACAAGAATAACTCACAGCGACACGAGGAAAAACAGCACGGTATGTCATTAAGCAGTAAACGTTCAGCTCCGCCAGCTGTTAAAGGGTCTTGTACGAAACAACCAACATCTGTGTAAAGCGTGCGAGATGGAGGTTTAAAGTCTGCATACCCTGGTCCTAATAGTACAGCAAGCTACACATGGGGCATAAATAAATAAGATAGTTACTATATTTGTATATATTTTATTGTGTTTCCTTGTACAAACAATTAAGGTAGGTCAGTAAACACTATTAAATTGTTGTTAATTGACTTGCATTTTAGCGTACTTTCCTATTGTAATAACCGCATTTGTTTGGAGAAGAAATTATAAACAGCTTTCAAATGTGATTCACATGTTCGTTAAGAATCTAGAATATTTGCTGGATTACAAATAATTACAAATTAATACTACATTGGAAGTTTTGAAAATATTGAATTTAAATATTTTTCTATATTAATACTTAATGTGGTTTATTACATTTTGATAATTCTGAAATTTAGGTAGTTAATGATGTCATACACAAAATTTCTTATTATTAGAATCTAAATCGGTAATTCACTAATTGACATGGTTGGTATCTAGCGTAGGTTTATCTCGAAAGATTAAAATGGTTAGACGAAGAAAACTATTTGGTTCAGAATGTTAGCGGTAAAAAAATCTTAAAAATAGGTTTATCTCGTGTGGAAATGCGGATACTCATTTATCTCGAAAGATGAAAATTTAAGATATATTTATCTCGAAAGATGAAAATGGTTAGTCGAAGAAAACTTTTGGTCCAGATGTGGTGCAAATGAGGATGCTGGTGCAAATGAGGGCCTGATTCGTCACTAAATACTCTACTAGCATTATGGACGTTCTTTAGCAAGTATCTGCCGAACGTCCATTAAAAGCATACATACGACCATAGGTTTCTGCACGTTTTACGAACGTCCATAGAAGGTTCATTTTATCCAAATTCAACATAACATAACCTCTTTGTTGCATGTTACTGACGATGATGTACGATTGTACAGCCGCGTAATTTACACAGGTTGACCGATTCTTGATGATCTGTGCAAATATCACGAGGAAGCTATTTGTAAAGAAATTTATTACGTGTTATATCTTTATAATTACTATAATACTATTATATTCCACGTAAGTAATCCTATATTAGTCTTGGTTTCTATGAAAAACGAAATTCTGGTAATATAAACTCATGCAGGCAATGTAACCTAACCTACAAATTTAATACAATACTTCATGGGTTTGTGCATTGTGCTGTCACTAATAAAAAATTTAATAAAGTAATATAAGATATTGAAGACAGTCGCAACGAATTCATTTCATTCTACAATTAAAATTTAGAATTCAGAGATTTTTCAACTCTACGGGTATTTTCTAAAACGTATGTAATAATTTTAATGCTAATCCAAATCTTTTTAGTGTGAGGTTTCATTGTATTTATAATCGACCATATTTGCATAATCTAAGCAGAATATAAAGATTGAAAGGAATAACCATCAGTTTATAGGTTTGTTATTTTTGCCTGAAGAGTTTGCTATGGAGACCAAAGTATTAAAACAAAATTATTTGGCATAGGTGACTGTGGTTTCTGTTTTAGTTCTATAAATTCCTACAACAATTACTACATAATAACAGATTTTTTTTTATTAATTGCACGTGGAAAGTTTCAACGTTGTCAATAAAATGCCTAAAATGAAATTGCCTCGCACTCTTTATAGACATGCAAATTTTAGAGCAGATTTATTATTTGATATGACTACTTCTACATCTCGGTCTTTGAATAAAATAGAATCTGATAGTGATCAAAGTAATTTTCCATTAATAAACCAAACAAATAATATTGTCGAGCATGAACTTGAAGCTTGTAGTATAAACAATTCTGTAAACAATCCGATCAGTGATGATGAACACTGCTCGATCATAGTTAGTGATGTGGATTCAGATTCTGATTTGGATGCTAATTGTCAACCAAATTTTGAATCTTCTGCAAACTTGGCAAATGGTGAGCCAGATAGTCCAGTTAATAATTTGCATATGGAATTGGCTGTTTGGGCCGTTAAAAATCAAATCAAACATAATGCTTTAAATGGTTTATTAAGCCTACTAAATACCACTTTCAAACTAAATTTACCAGTGGACTCACGGACATTATTAAAGACCCCAGAGCTGTAACATTAACATTTATAGAACCTGGGCAATATTATCACTTTGGATTGGATATAGCGTTAAATAACTTACTTCAAAAGTATAAAGGTATTAATGACTTGACGTCCATTGACGTCTTTATTAACATCGATGGCTTACCTATTGCGAAAAGTACTGGTCAACTATATCCCATTCTTTGTAGTTTACAAGACAAACTAAGTGCAGTCGAAGTGATTGGTTTATATCATGGTTTAGAAAAATCTAAAGATGCAAACAGCTATTTAAAGCAATTCATTAATGAGGCAGTTTTTAACTGAAAATGGATTCGAGTATAATGGCCGATTGCTTCTTTTCAAAATAATGGCTTTTATATGTGACACCCCGCCAAGTCGTTCATTAGTTATACAAAAGGCCATACATGGGTTATTACTCTTGTTCTAAATGTTGTATTAAGGGAGATTTCATTGAAAACCGAACTTGTTTTCCTGCCACCGATAACTTAAAATATCGCACTCATTAGGTTTGTTTGGCAAGCTGGGGTAGTGTAGTGCAGAGCAGGTAGTGTAGTGTATTAAGAGTAAGAAGTGTAGCTTAAACTTTGTTCTTCATACCAAACGCAGCCAGTGCAGTGAGTGCAAATAAGCAGTGACATAACCTAATATTTTGCTCTGAAGTTTTGTTTGTCAAGTGCAGTAATTTTGTGCTAACACCATGAATTTTGAAAATAATGCATTTCAGCACATTTTGAATGAAATGCTGGATGATGAAGATGAGAGCTCTAGTTCCTCCAGCTCAGATGATAGTTTAGTAGAAGCGGTAGCTGCATCAATTGCAGAAAAGCAGAAAAGACACTGCATACCAAATTATTACGAAACTGTTGTTCCTTTATATACAGAAAATGAGTTTAAAAGGCATTTTCGTATAAATAGGAACCTATTCAACAACTTAGTTGAAGAATTTAAAACTGGTGTAGAATTTCAAAGCGTACATGAGCAGTATAATACAATTGCACCAGACAAACAGTTAGCTGTATTTTTGTGGTTTGCTGGTCATGAAGCCTGTGCATACAGAGATATAGCAGATAGGTTTAACTTATCATTATGGACTGTGCACAGTATAATTTATAGATTGGCTAGTTTCATTAGCAACATGTCGCATAACATAATTAAGTGGCCTTCGCTTAAAGATAGAGCAGAAACCGCTCAATATTTTATGCAAAAGCATGGCTTTCCTAATGTAGTAGGTATGAGTCACTTTAAACTATACTTTAATAGATGAAATTTTTACAAGAAACATGCTTACAGGTGCAGTTGACGGAACACACATAATTATCGATCCACCTAAGAAAAACAAGGATGATTACATTAATCGTAAAGGAAAAATAAGTATATGTGTTCAAGGTATCTGCAATGAACAGAAACATTTTACTGATATTTTCATTGGATTTCCTGGTTCTGTTCACGACAGTCGTGTTTTAAGAAATTCGCCAATTTTTGCTCAACTGGATGAGCTTGGTGAACAAGGTAACTTATTATAACAAGAATTTTAAACAAAAAATGAATTTGTTTATTACAGGGCAGTTTTTATTGGGAGATTCGGCATATCCATGCTTAGTGTTTTAATGGTGCCCTATAGGGACAATGGGCATTTAACGCGAGCGCAAAAGCATTTCAATCTGTCATTGAGTAAAATTCGAGTTGCAATTGAACATACATTTGGTATTTTAAAACAACGCTTTCGCCAACTGTATTATTGCAAGCTAAAAGATATTGAAATTTTATGCCATTTTATACGTGCATGTTGTGTCCTGCATAACTTGTCAAATGAATCAGATTTAGAAGCTTTGGCAGGTGAAGCTACTATAGATGAAGATGATGAAACTATGGAATACCAAGGGCAGGATGAAAATGGAAGAGCATTACGTGATGAAATTTGCAGAGAGATGTTTGAAAATAAATAATTTTTAGGAGCCAATATTATATTGCTATAGGTTAAGCATTTTAAACTAGTAGTTGAAATAAGTAATAAACTCCAATGATGTATTTACAAAATGTAAAATAGGTATATAATAACCAATAAAAGTAAGGTTGAATCTATAAATGGAGTTGTTTGTCAACAGATTGCTTGTCTACAGCGGCAATTAATCTCTCTAACAAATCATTCTTTCTTTTTATTTCAGCTGTTCGTTCCCTATATGCATCCAATTTTTCCCTTAGCAGAGTTTCTTTTGCTTCTCTACTTTTTCGTAGCTCTCCTACAATTCCACTTGGCTTTTTATCGACTTGTTTTTCGTCCGTCAATTCCATTCTGTTTATAGCAATTTTGTTGGAATTGGAAGCACTTGAAGGCCCTGGAAGCGTTTCAAGTTGAACTGATTTAGTGCAATTTACCTCGATATCAATGCCAGCGTCTTTAATCAGTTCACTTTTATGCTTCCCAGCACCTGATGCTCCTAAAGTGAATTCCTGGAAAACTGAAGATTTCTCTACTAAGCATTCAGTAAGTTCCCTATAATAATAGCAATTCATAGCCTTTCATAAGGGCAGGTAATTCTGCCACGTCCGGTTTTACTATTAATTTCAGTTTTCCTTTTGAATGACCGTTCCAGCGTCTTCCACCGATTTTCAATCTGTGATGACGAAAAATTATAATTATATGCTTTCATTTTTAGTGTAATGGCATCCCACATTTTTTTTTAGTTTTTAATTTCATAATTTTCCCTACTTTAGAACTCAGTTCCTCGTATTGAGCAATTAACAGTTTGGTGGAGGCTTCTGACCAGCATTGTACATTTTCTTCATCTTCTGCCGTAGTTTCTTGGCTGTGTTGTGTGTCAGCGACAGACTTGTCCTCACGACTCCTGCGATTTACAAGTGCTGTGGCAAACTGTAAATCTATAATTATATAAAATAATTTTATAACCTTCACACCAAGAATAATAACCAGTTTCGCATTTTCTAGCGTCTTCTTTTGACAATAAAAACTTGTATGATAATCCTAATTCCACATCTAATAATTCGACTTCTTCCATATTTTTTTATAAAATTTCAATTTTGTTTTAGTTACGCGCAACGAAACACCTACTTCGTCTGTCCTAACCTACAAGTTTGACATTTCACTACACTACACTAGCTACACTTGGTCCAGAGCAAGTGTAGTTAGTGCAGTCTAGTGCACCCTAGACTAATATAACAAACAATCTACACTAATTGCACTCGTTGGTAACAAACGGTTTGGAACTGAAAAGTGTAGTCCAGGTTGCACTAGTGGTGTATACCAAACAAACCTATTGTGAATTTAAATTAAAAGTTGATAAAGAGCATCACACCGGAACATCTTTGATTGAGTCTCTACCGGGTTTTGATATGATTGCTGACATTCCACTTGACTACATGCACTTGATTTGCTTAGGCGTGATGCGGAAATTGCTCTTATTTTGGATTTTTGGGAAACCACCTACAAAATTATGCTATAGAAAAATTATAAATTTATCAACATTGTTAATCGAGCAAGGGAAGAATATTCCATGCGAATTTGCTAGAAAGCCTCGTTCAGTGATTGAACTAAAAAGGTGGAAAGCAACAGAGTTGCGGCAATTTTTATTTTACACAGGTCCAGTAGTATTGATGTCAATTTTAACACCCGATATGTTCTTAAATTTTTTATGTTTTCACGTTGCTTCAACTATTTTGTCTAGTACAAAATATTTGAATGAATTCGGACAATACGCACACTCATTATATAAATATTTTATTCAAAGTTTTATAACATTGTATGGCATACAACATGTTTCACATAATGTGCATAATTTGCTTCATATTTATGATGATACCAAAAGTTTGGTGTTTTACAAAATTTTCTTCCTTTCCGTTTGAGAATTATTTACAAACTTTTAAATCACTACTTCGAAAAGGCGATAAACCATTATCACAAATTATAAATAGAATAGTGGAAAAACAAACTTGTGGTACTATTATTCAAAGCCACGTATCGAACTTTATCAAAGCTCAACCAAGTGGTGAGCATAGCAGTGGACCAGTGATAGATGATAGGTTCTTTGTGCAATATAAAGTGGTAGCATTTGAAGAATTTACTTTAAAAGTTTTGGAAGGTGATGACTGTTGTTGTTTAGTTGACAACAGTGTTATTTGGATTAAAATTTTGTATCAAATGACAAAGGTTTATTTTTAATTGGTTGTAAATTTCAATTGCTTGAAAATTTATATGTTAAGCCATGCAATTCCTCGGATTTAGGAGTATTTAAAGTAAGTCGTAATGGCCCATTAGACATATGGAGTGTGAATCAAATAGCTTATAAATTTGTTAAATTATCGCTTAAAGATAAATTTGTTATTATTCCTTTGCTACATACTAACAAACATTAACCAATCCTTAATATCCAATATTGTTTACGTAATAAATTATCAAATGCAAGGTCTAAAACTAGTCTGTGTTTTTTTCATTCTTTAACATAATTAAGAAAAGCTATTAGTTTCTATAGAGCAAAATTTATGGAATGGATGCAAACGTGGTGACCTGGTCAGTTGTGAAATTTCCTGAAGAAAATGGAAGTGTGGAAGCTATTCCCACATATTGGATATCTGGAAATAAATGTTTTTGGCCACCAAATACTTCAAAAGCTAAGTTACAGCAGTTATTGGAACAGGTCGTACCTTATGATCCCGAAACTTGGGTGGAGTATAAAATAGACGGTTTTAGAAATAATGTTTATGGTAGCTACATTATTTTTATTTTGGTATTACTGCAAACAAAAAGATTGTTTTTGTAGATGACTACAGTGTAGCCAAGAGGAAAGCTAGAAAAGCTGAGGTATCTTCTGACTTAGATTCACAATCTGATTCACAATCATTCTCCTACTCTCGCTCCAATAGAAAAATATTTAAGAAAAGTGTTAGTTTCAGTTCTGTAGAAGAAGAGGAAGAAACAGTCTTGCCCGACCCACCTAAATTAAGCAAAGGTATATTTTATACTGATATAATCAGCGGTATACTAGTCACATTTTACTTTTCTATTTTATTGCAGATAGAAGTAGTAAGAATTTGCCAGTAACAATAAGTAAAATTAAAACAATTTCGATATCACAAGATGTTCAATTAAAGTCGGGTACCAATTCCATTCGTGGATTATCAAGCAGAAATGATATCAGTAATAATATAAATGATTTGACTGTCAATGAAACTTTCATACCAAAATCTGGCATGTTAGGTAGTTGTTCAAAAAACCTCTAAAAGAATATAAAATGTTTTTTTACAGATAATCACAGGGCATCCAATGATATTTATATATCAAATAAACATATGTCTCAAGCAGGTGTTGTAGATGATAATGAAACAATAAGTAAGAAGTTACATAATATATATAATATAATATAATTTAATGAGAATTTTTAGAACTGCTGAAGTTAATAATTAAAAAACAGAATATACTCCAAGGCATGATGTCCGAGTTAATGGGAGATCTAGCGGAAATCAAGCAAAAGCAAGTTGCCCAGGTTAGTGAATTAGAAGTTGAATCCATTTATACAAAGTATGTGTTACCAATAAAATCTATGCAAGAGTTAGAACAGTTTGAAAATGGATTAGATGATAAAATGAGTTTAATAAAGTGGTATGGTATTTATATGTTACATTGTTTTTTAATGGTTTTGTGTATAGGTTCAAGAAATATCTAGTTTAGGTGGAAAATCTATCTATGAATTTATATATCGCTCCACTGAAAAATTAATCACCAATAAATTTGCATCTGAATACAGCTGGTTAGGACGGAAGGGAAAGAAGATATTCAAAAATCTCACTCTAAGTGAAATGTTAATAAGTAAGGAAAAATGCACGTGTATTTCCTAATTTATTAAAACGTAATTATTTTCAGAATCTGCAATGACCCATCATAAATGCACAATACGGGATGTTGAACTAGCCATACAAAAATGGCTAAAACGGTGTACTGAACGAGCTAAAAATCGAGTATGAAAACACTACTTATACTTAGTTATAGAATGCAGATACAAAGTTATTGGAAACGAAGGCAACAAAATCGTACACCCATCAATTTTGATTTTAATACTTCATTTATGCTTTACCTTAAATCCTCTCGACGTTACGTACAATTTTTGTTTTTAAAACACAATATACTAAACAAACCAAAACTAGAATAAGTTTAAAGTATACTATTTTACTTTTATGCATGTTTTTTTGCAGGATTTGCAAAAACCTGTTTATTTTGTATTTAAAAATATTTTTATTGTTAACTACCCTTTAAAAATAAAGAGATATTTTTCGATTTTAAAGTATATTTGATGGTCCTAGGATTGTTTGTATAAAATAGTGTAAATGGCTCAAAGTGCAAGATATTTTTGGTTTTAATCGCTGTGTTGAGTTTTCTACTTTTTATAAGTAATATTTTAACATCTAAACTTCAACATATTTTTACTTGTAACAAAGATGACTGATGCATTTTAGATGCTCATATAACTTTACTAATAAGTGGACCGGGATACAAATAAATCATTAAAACACTTCGTTCTTTAGTTTTATAAAAATGCATACTTCTGTATAATTTTATTGTTTTTGATTATATAACTAAAGTACAATTTTTTAAACTTAAGGAACGGTACAGTTGTGGTATTCCATTTCAAGCACTTGAAGAAGAGAGGGAATTTTGTAATAGTGAAGTATATTGGTAAATCTTGCTATCTCGCTCTCCTGAGTAGTTATATATAAGCTTCTAAAATATGTCACTTTGTTTGCAAGTCATGTCGTGGAACAAATGTACTTACATGGAGGAGGTGTTAGTTTCAGGAAATTCCTGGTCATTGAACTTGAAAAATAGTTGTTGCAGATAATTTTTCTAGTAGTAAAACATTTTGACGATGAACCTAGCCTCAACATTATTTTTGCAAATACGCTAGAAATGTTTAAATATAAAAAAAAATTGTGAAAATTTTTTAGTAATAAAATATTTAGCGTATTTGCGAAAATAGTCGAAATGTTTTACTACTAAAAATTATATGCAACAATTATTTTCAAGTTTGATAACCAGGAATTTAAGTCTCGTCTTACATAGGATGTCCAGCTGCGGACTTCCATTGAATGTCTCAACAATGGACGTTCATAGTATATTTCAGCAATGGACATACATAGGATGTCTTAGCAATGGACACACTATGGATGTCCGGAAATTAATCTTCTATGGACGTCCAAGGAAGGATAGATTTTGGATGTCCAATGTTGTGCCAAAGTAACGTTATATGGATGTCCATAGTTTGTTTGGTGTATCTTAAATGGATGTCCAGTGGATATTACTATGTCCGTGAACTTATATTCATTGGATGTCCATAAAACATTTTTGTGTTATATGGGATTAAGGGTTATTTTAGCGAATTCTAATGTTTTTAGGTTAAACTGAAAACACCGTGTTATATCCTTTTCTAAAGGTTTCTCACTTCCTCCATTGCGCATCCCAGGGTCGCTGAGATTTTGAAACAGCTCTAACAGCTTCCTAAATGAACGTAAAACATGACAACGTTGCATTGTATCTCATGTTCGAAGCTCCGCTTAATATTCTAATAGGTAAACCTATTTACAAAATGGCAGCACTTTACGAGTAAATATTTTGAGGAAAAGGGGTTCCAAAATAGCTCCCGCAACTATAATCGGTACTATTGTTACGGTAATCAGAGCGGACAAGAGAAAAGTAAAGCACAGTTAGGCAGGTACCAGTAGCACGCATCGAGTACCGCAACAAAATAAAGGGAGAACTGAAAGAAATTATGCCGTGTTAGCTAAAAACGTCGTAGAGTGGGGTGGGTCACACAGAAAAAAAAAGAAAACCTCAGGAAAAATTTTTTTTACTAAACCTCTAATTAAAACCGAACATGTGCAAGAAAAGTAAATCCAACTAAAAAAAATTTATCCAGAACGTCTCCATACAAAGAAAAATAATTAACCCTCTTTAATTACCTTACACTAGTCCCTATCGTCAATTCTACTATATACATGCAAAAATTAAGCAAATATGTAATGAGGGGTTTGCAGTCATTTCATTTGTTTTATATCAGTTAAGATATTTAATCTCAAAAATAGCCATACACAAAAATTTTGTATCTATATCTATACTTACTTAGTGTCCACAAGCAATAAAGAAAAAAAAGAATTAGTGTGTTAGTGGACACAGCAATTAAGGAGAGGCCTCTACCAACTGTAATACATTTTAGTAGTAACTGTAAAAGAATTATTAGAAAAAAGCATATCAACATCATAATAAACAATAGTATACTTTAAATTTTGATATCTGTAGAAAGTCGTATTTGATAATTAATACCTAAACCAGTAAAACTGTCCTCATCGGCATCTTTAGACGGTTTGAACGAATTTGTATGTGTATTTTTCTTCGTCTACACGTAGATGGAATGTACTTTTAAAGCATGCATCTATTCGTACACTAAAACCGTTATCAGAAACCAGATGGGAAAGTCGAATAGATGCAATTACACCTCTGAAAAATCAGTTAGCAGAAATCTATGACGACTTGGTTGAACTGACTAACGATAGCACTCGAGGTATGAGTATATACTAGAAGTATGGCAAATAATTTAGACCAAAAAATAAAGTCTTTTAAATCTATTTGTTCTGTTTTCATCTGGCATGGTATTTTGAATAAAATTAATATGGTCAGCAAAATTATGCAAAATTCTAAGATTAATATTGGAAATTGTGTGGATGCATTAGACAACTTAAAAGAATATTTGGTAGGATTGAGAACAGATTTTCGATTTGAAATAATAGTAGACGAGGCAAGCAAAGTAGCAGTCGAATTTGGTACAGAAGAAAAGTTTCCATAAGAAAGCGTACTCTACAATTTGACTTTGAGCATGAAGACGAATCGATTCAAGGTCCAAGAGAAAATTTTCAGGTGAATTTCTTTTTAAAAATTCTAGATTGCACATTAACTGTATTAGAAGACAGGTTTAAATTATTCGAAAATTATATTTCTGTATTCAAATATACTTCATAACTTTTCCTAATTAAAGGTGATAAATGATAATGAGTTGAATGAAAATTGTGCAACAATTGAAAAAGCTCTTTCGGATAAGCTCCAAGATCACTCGGATATCAATGCAATGGAATTGTTTGAGGAAATCAAAGCGTTGAAACCGCATATATCTTTCAACATGACAGCTAATGAAGCTCTACACTATATTTATGAAAACTGTTTGTCTTCTTCTTTTTCGAAAGTAGTAGTGCTTCTACGTATTTTTTGACAATACCTGTAACTAGGGTCTCCGGAGAACGCTCGTTTTCCAAATTAAAAATTATTAAAAACTATCTGAGATCATCTACAAACCAAGAAAGACTATCAGCATTAGCGACACTTTCAATTAAACATGACATTAGTAACAGTATTGACTTATCACCATTAATTTCGAAGTTGAGATCAACAGCCCCCATTGGAAGTCGTAGAAAAATAGAAACATTTTTTGGGTGAATTGCCAGCGGTTTCGAATATTGAGATTTCACGTCGCATCGTACGTAATAATTTTTTTCGCCTAACGTAGTGTAACAATTTTATTTTTGATAATAAATCCCTCCATAAAATTGCGAGAATAATATAACAATTTTATTAACAACAATAGTAATACGTTAAGCCCGCATCGTCCTTTGGTAATCTACTTGTGGTTAAATATCTGTGTCATCTGCAGCTATTTACAAACACATCTCTGTTTGACTGTCCTCCTCCGGACGCCTCGGCCGCCCGAGCTAGTTTTGTAGATAGTCGGCCATATGTAGTAGAAGCATCAACATCTACCCTAGATTGCAGGCCGGCAATTTGCGAATCCACTTTAATGAGTGAACACATCTTCGAATAACGGTCGGTAACGTATATAGTTTGTTAACTTGTTTAATTTGAGATAATTTATTTAGCGCGACAACTTACAATGCGACAACTTACAATGCAACAACTTAAAATGCGACTCTTAGAACACGAAATTTAGAATACGAAATTTAGAAGGCAATTTTTAAAAGACGACACTTGGAATGCAAACTTTTAAGACACACAAGGACAATGTAAAGATGCTACCCATGAAGGCGGCGTAATTCAACTTCGGGATTACAACGGCTGCAGAATGTATTGTAACAGGATTTGATTCGACACGTGGGACGAATTCATGGTAGAAGTTGTTTTGGATGAATTTGGTTCACGCTACAAACGCTGTTATCGTTGCTTGAAATAACGAGGATCCCATCTTTTCTTGCTACAATGCGACAAATGCAGTTTTGGTTCGTAGATAGCTATAAGTTCTTTTTATGTGTTTCAAAACGAGGAACACGTTAATTTGTTTTAATGCGTAAAGCATGAATATTGTAAAAGTTTCAACTAATTGCTGAGCTGGATTTTCCAGTATTAAAACTAAAGTTTACTGATTTGATGTTTTAAGAAAACAACACGCGTGGCTCATTATGAATCGTTGGTAACGTCAACAGGTGTTACTGACGTTATATATTTTTCTGCTGTGTACTGCTGACAGATGTATTTTTAAAGGCAAATGCCTCGAATAGCTTTAGTACAAGAGATGTAAACACGTCTATTTTTGTGATCAGCTTTATATAAATTAAAATTTGCACATGTAATTTAGAAAACTTGAATGTTAACATTTTTAGAACTTATTAATTTGTCATCTGCCTGGACAGATCTGCCTATTTGTTTAACAAGTTCATGTCATACTGTAAAGTATTTGATTAAAAATAATTAAGATAAACATGAAGTTGAAAGCTATAGATTGATACAGTTTTTGATTAAATTTTTGTTACAAGTCATATTATTTTAAAAGAGATTCTTTTTAGTAAACAATTGGTTCAGGATTAAAGTTTTTTATTTTGATCAAGTATGATCAAATCTAATCACATAAAGCTAACATCCTTATGAGTAGGACTTTGATGCCAACTTTATATTGGAAATACCTTTTTACTACTTCTTTATGTATTTTTGCTGGACACAAATGGTGTTCCACTTTTTTATTTATTTAACTATTACAATTTATTACAGGAGCTGCGTCTTATTTTGTTAAGACAAGTTTTTGTCAGCGAAGGCAATCCTTTTTCTTTGGGTCTCCACGTCCGCCCTTAGAAATATGCTATGCAATTATCATGATCACGTCAGGACTTGGTGGCGCCTATTTGGTTTAGTTTAAGTTTGATCTACAAACAGATTTCGACTTACCCCCCCATTTCTCATAGCTCTGCCCAAGGGATAGACCCCTAGTTGTGTCGGAAGACTTTGTTCACTGGCGCCCATTTAGAAAATTAGTAACACTGACGCTGATGCGTGGGGCGTGCAGTAAAGAAAAAGAAAAAACGTTTTAGTATATGAAAATGAATCATATTTGCCCTAAAAATGTGACTGAAAGTAAACCTTTGCGGCCCTAGGGCCACTAAACTCATAACAGCATGATTTTGTAGGTTTTTCACAATCTAGACACCTATGACTATCATTGAGATTCATTTATTGTAACATTGACCTCAAATACTTACCAAGTGTCTACAAATTCTGGTATTACTATCCATAATAATGCTCAAGGGATAATTAGTATTAATTACTATAATAAATAAATACGTCAAATGTATTTTTCTTATTTTTTTTTCTTTAATGCTAGGCGAAAAACAGTTGTGTGTTACACAGGCAAAAATGCATTAGCAGCCCTTAGCTATTAGCTGTCCTCGCTCGTTTGGCTCGCTCAGACATCTAATAGCTGCGGGCTGCTAATGCTCACTTTCTGTCCTTGTGACATAATATACTATAAAAGGTGGAGTTGCATGGGTTCTGTGATGCTGCTGAAGCCGGTAGTGGAGCTGTCGTCTATTTTCGTTCGTTCGATTTAGAAGGTAGTGTTGCCATGTCATTAGTATGAGCAAAACCGAAGGTTGATCCTACTAAACGCGTTTCATTGCCCCGTCTCGAATTGTGTGCTGCCGTACTCCTGGCAGATTTAGTAGATTTCGTCAAAAATACTTATACAGATAGTTTATCATTTAGTAGTACTTTCGCGGGGTCAGATTCCGGTGTTGTTTTGTCTTGGATTCGGTCCTCCTCACATAAGTGGAAAACATTTCTTAGCAATCGCATTTCGCATATTCAAGAACGATCTTCGTGGTTTCATGTTAAGTCCCAGGACAACCCTGTAGATTGTGCCACACGTATGCTTTTGGCTTCAAAGTTGGTTCATCATCCATTATGGTGGAGAGGGCCTTCCTAGTTAGTGCGTCGTAGCGAAGAATGGCCAGTAACGTCGATGCCAAAACTTATCGACTCTTCTCAGATGGACGTCGAATATCGTACTCTGTCGTTAACAGTCGTTATGCCTAAGAATTTCTTAGATTCGTTATTGGATAAATTTTCAAATCTGCAAAAAATTTGTAGGATTATTACATGTATTCGTCATTTCATTCGTAATGTTCAATGTCCGCCGGATTTGCGTTCAAAATATTCTGATAGTTTGTCCCTAGCTCAGCAGCAAGAGGCTATACATTTATTGATTAAAAGATTTCAAACAAATGTTTTTTGCCCAATATTAAAACTGGAAAACTTGTTAGTAAACAACTACGTAGCCTTAGTCCGTTTTTGATAGTCGTGATTTGTTGAGGCATGATGCAAAATTTCCAATTTTGCTTCCTCGGTCGCATCGGTTGACTGAAATTATATTAGATTGTCATGAAAGACATTTACATCCTAAAAATCGAACAACTCAATTTTTATTAACTCAAAATTATTGGATTTTGTCCGCAAAGAGGGCTAGTCGGCAATGTTTGAAATCCTGCATTCGTTGTTTTCGTGTAAACCCTGTGGCTTTATGCCCTCCTATGGGGGATTTACTAGCTTCTAGTTTAACTCCAAGTAAAGCGTTTTTACATGCGGGAGTCGACTTTGGAAGACCTTTCTCTGTCACGATGAATCGGTGTCGTGGCACAAAATTATTGAAAGCGTACATTTGGTTATTTATTTGTTTTAGCACTAAAGCTATCCAATTGGATTTAGTGTCTAACTTGTCCATAGACGCTTTCTTGGGTGCTTTACGTCGATTTATTGCTCGACGAGGCAAATGTATTCAAATCCATTTTGATAATAGCACCAATTTCGTTAGGGCCTCTCGTGGAATCTCTCAATTGATGCACCATTTAGCAGGCGTTGAGAAAATCGAATTTGTGTTTATCCCTCCTGCTGCTCCTCATTTTGGTAGGTTGTGGGAGGCCGGGATTAAATCGGTAAAATCCCATTTGGCAAAAATCATCGGTGAACAAATTTTGTCGTTTGAAGAATTCTCGACGGTATTGGTTCAAGTCGAAGCGATTCTCAACCCACGTCCATTTTGCACGCTGCGGTGCGAACCGCATAATTTTTCGTATTTGATCCCGGGTCATTTTCTTAATGTTGAACCAGTCTCAGTGTTACCAGATCTGGATTTTTTGTCCATAAACCCCTCTCGTTTAAATTGCTGGCAACTGTTGAAGCAAATGCAACAAAGGTTTTGGAAAAATGGCGTGTTGAATACTTACACACGCTGCAATAAAAACGTAAGTGGTTAAGGAATTCCGCTATCCTACCTATTGATTCACTTGTCCTTTGAAAGGAAGAAAATAACCTCCCTCTACAGTGGCGTTTAGGAAGAGTAGTGGATGTTCATCCTGGTAGGGATGGTATCATTCGTGTGCCTACATTCAAGACAACCCAAAGGTTAGTTAAAAGTCCTTCATCAAATGACTCTAGCTTGTTCATTTCAGCAGAGTAATTGTGATTAAGTTGAAACCAACGAAAAATGCATTCTGAAACTTCTCAGAATCACAATTGTATATATATATATATATATATATATATATATATATATATATATATATATATATATATATATATTAATTAAATTTCTTGGAATTTGGTCATTTGCACTATCTTAGTTATATGGTGTTTGTTATAGTAATGAAATAAAACTGCTCAATCTATCATTTTAATTTAATACGTATGACGCGTTTCAGTTTTCCATTTTCAAATATGTTTCTAAAAATATTATTACACAAATTACTACTATTTATAATATATTGTTTTCTTAAGGTATATATAAATCTAAATTTTTATTAATAGTAGTAATTTGTGTAATAATATTTTTAGAAACATATTTAAAAATGGAAAACCGAAACGCGTCATATGTAACCGAAACAGATGGCCAAGAAAGGATGAATATAATATATAAATATATATATATATATATATATATATATATATATATATATATACATACATATATAATATATTTTAAAGATAATGACCTTCTAGTAATATCAAATGTTTTTAATGGGTTTGAGGTGAGCTGGTAAAAAGAAAACTCTTTTTTAATGCCTAAATTTTCGGATTTATTTAATCCTTGATCACAGGCTTCTAAAAATGTTACAAACAACTAGGTTAAATTATACAAATATTAATTGCAACTTACAAGATGAGTTGATTCAAAAATTAACATCGAAATTAAATATTAAACATAACTTTTTAGTTTTTCACTTTTAAATGTAGGAAGGATATATAATTTGTATAAGAAGAAATGTAAAAATAAAAATTATGTCAGATTTTGAAAGATTTCAAACTTTCTTTTTTTAATAGGATACCTGATATCTTTATTTAATGTATATGTTATGTTGTATGTGATAGTTGTTGTTTGTCTGTACGTGTGTGTGTGTGTGTGTGCGCGCGCATGCGTTAAGTTGTGTGGTGTGTATGTGTGTATGTATTTATAACGTTAAACATATTAACAAATATTACATTAGGTATGTAGCTATGTTTTAAAATTAAGTAAATATGTGTAAATCGAGCTCAAACCACTAATATCAGTTTTTTTATTTATACTATCTTTTGCAATAAAAATGTGATACATTTCAAGAAATAGTCTTTTTTGTTTATCTTTCTCTAATTCTAAAATTTTTGGATTTTTGAAATCTATTCTATGATCTAAATTAGTTGAATGACTCGATAAAGCACAGGAATTTGGTTTAACTTTTATGTCACTTTTGTGTTGAATAATACATTGATATATATTGGACAAACATGTCGTTTGTCCAATATACAGGCCATTACAATCTAAACAATTAATTTGCTACACAATATTTTTTTTTTGTAATAGTTCGGGTGTTTTATCTTTTAATTTTGTAAAGAGATTTTTGACTGTTAATATATTTTTCTTTGCATACCTAAAATTATAATTTTTAAATACTTTAATTAGCTTATGAGTTAATTCATTGTCTATATTGGGTATTGTTTTATATATTTCTAAATTTTTATTGTTGTTACTACTTGTGTTATTTTTGTGTATATTACTGTAACTTTTGTTTGTGTTTTTTTCAGAGGTATATAGTAATTTTGTTATTAGAGAAGTAGGATTGTTGTTGTTTTTTAAAATGTTTGAAAGTTTTTTTATATTTGTATTGTAGAATGTTGGATGATGACATATTCTTTTAATTCGATTTTTTAAACCTAAAATGAAATTTATTTTTGTTTTGAAAGGGTGATACGAATGGTAATTTAAATATCTGTTGGAATGGCTTTGTTTTTGATTTAAAATTATTTTATTTTCATCGTTTCGAATTAATAAAGTTGTAATTTTAATATTTACCTACCGCATGAGGGTATCCAATTAACAATAAATAATAAATAACAGGACCTCTAACACCATCGTACCCTCACGTTTCGGGACGTTGCCTCGCAAGCTGCAGCAGTCGGTGAAGGGGGGGTTCATTAAACAAACACACTGAGACGAAAATTCGATTGTTTTATTGAACGAGCTACTAACTAAAACTTCAACTAATTACATATGCATAACAAAATATAAAGTAAATAACCTTATGTACAAAGGGCGCCACCATGGGAATTAAACGGCCCATGGACCAATCGCGGTAATAGCTCTCGTCGCACTTTGTTCGTGGGCGATGAACCAAAATGGCAGAACAGAAAATAAGTCACTTATAGTCTCCGGCTAGCACAAACACAACTTAACTAAACTTAACTAACAAACATATTTTGAATAGATACAGTTCTAGGTGTACACACCCCAATAACAAAAATTTATTAATGCTACCTATTCTAATTAACTTGCATAGTGCGACGACCCTTTTAACCACGGGGTCATCTACACCATGAAAAATACGACCTTCTCAAGGGTCAAATAGTACCGTAACTTGACTTCGGGCCTGAGCTTTGCATTCTCAGGTAGTCTCGTGGATTAGTGATTAACGACCTCTGACACCGTCGAAACACAATATAATAGAAGACCCTTCTAAAACGATGCGGTCTCCAAAGCAATAATAAAACGTATCAATTTACTTGAACTGGGAATTCACCGGAATTGTATTTTATGGAAGTCGACAAATACTGTTTTTAAACAAATAACTGACTTATGCTGCATAACACAGCCTTGAGTTCATAGTAATATCACATATACTAATTACTTACTCAGAGAAATAAATAACTTAAAACATAACGGCCCGCACTTGACTGCAGAGAAATAAACACATCACTAGTAACCGTTAGCTTTAACCTCTAACGCGTCTGAAATAAACAACCCCGATTCCCACCGGCTGGCCTCCTTATATACATTTTGGTTAATTGAAAATAACCCTTTCTTGACGCTCTTACTCGGCTTAGGATGCGCCGGTCGTAAATCTTTAATTTTAATTAAAACTGTCAATGCCTAAGATAACCACAACCGTAGCTCTCAGAATTGATTTTAGTTGAGTGCTCAGCTAATTGAAAATTGCTTCAGACCACCCTGACATAAATAAGATCCTAAAGCATGATTGACATCTAATCATAGATATGGACTAATTTGACATGTTTAGTGCCCTTAAAGTAAGTGCCTTTAGAAAAATTGATTAACTCTTGGATTAGATCTTTCTGGGAACTTCGCTGAGAAGCTACTTGGGTGATCCTGCAGCCGCTACAATTCTAATAATTAGCATGCTAAAATTAAACTAGAAACTAACTATTTTTAGGAATACTAGAACTATTAGAGCTTATTAAAACAGTATGTTACAAAGTGTCCAAGAAAGGTACCGATTTATTGGATTCTGTTTCTATTGTAAATTGGATATGACTATTATAGCTATTAAAAATATTAAGGGTTTCAATTATTTTATTTTCTGGGATAGCCGTAATTAAATCATCAACAAATTTCTTTAAAAATGGAAGGTTAACCGGAAGTTGTGGAATAACATTATTTAATAATTCATCCATAACTATTTGTGCTATAATGGGACTAAGATTTGATCCCATTGGACATCCAAAATTTGTAAATAAAATTTATTATTAAAGGAAAAGTAACTGTTATCAAAAGAAATTCAATGGTTTGTAAAAATAGTTTTGAAAATTTACAATTTGGTTCAATTGCATTCCAAAATTTACTGATGTTGTTAATAACTAAGTCTTTAGGGATGTTTGTAAAGAGAGATACAACGTCTAAACTTATTAATACATAACTTTTGGTAATTGAAAATTGTTTATTTGTTCCGAAAATTCAAAAGAATCTGTTATATTATGATTGTGTTTAGGGATAGATTTTGTTAGAATTTCAGAAATAAATTTTGAAAGCTTTTCAGTTGCTGCATTGTTTGTAGCAACAATGGGACGGAGTGGATAATTGTTTTTATGTATTTTTGGGAGACCATAAAGTTTTGGGATTGTGCTGTTATAATTATTAAATGATTTTGCCTCTAAATCACTAATCATTTTTTTATTTCTTAATAGTTTTATAAGATCTAATGTTTGTTTTTGTAATTTTGCCGTTGGATCATTTTTTATTTCATTGTATATATTATTATCCATTAGTAAATCAGACATTTTTTGTATATAACTTGTTTTAGATATAGCAACGGTGGCATTTCCTTTATCAGCTTTAACTATTAACAAATCTTCATTTTCTTTTAAAAATTTTTTGCATTGAATATAGTCGTACAAGAATTTTGATTTCGTTTTTGAGTTTTGACGGACAAAGTTTGTAATAATATTAGTGATGTAAGCTCGATTTAGGTTTATATCTTCTTCCTTCGTTTCTAAAATTAATTTTTCTAAATCCGCTAATAATTTTATAATTACATTGCTACTGATTGGAGGTTGTAAACTAAATTTTGGACCTAATGCAAGCATTGTTTGTATGTTATTAGGTATTTCTACTGTGCTAATATTTTTAAACCAATTTGAAGTTTCAAAGATTTCAATCTTATTTAATTTTGAAAGCTTGTCAAATTTTTTAAGGTTGACAAGTTTGACTTTCTGAAATTTTTGATTATATAAAATTCTTTGTCTGCGTTCATACTCAAACCCATTAAAAACATTCGATATTACTAGAAGGTCATTATCTTTAAAAAGTAGTAACAACAGCAAAAATTTTGAAATATATAAAACAATAACATAATAACTCACAATTAGGTAGCGGTCTGGCATGTTGGCAGCGATTCGTTGCTTAAGCCTTACCATAACATATAATTTAACACTTTTCCTTTATGAAGCGGATAACCAGGTTATATTTCATTTCCTTATAAATGGTAATCATGTAAACATGTTAGAGTTCTTTAACAACCATCAGGTTGCTAATATCTATGTAGAGCCAGCTGGATAGGAAAAAGATAGAAGGATATAGGAAGACCTAGACCAAACTATATTAGTCAAATTATTAGAAATTTAGGTTGTGAAGGGTATGTAGAGCTTTTTAGATTAGCAAGAATAGAAAAGAAGTTAGAGCTGCGTCAAACCGACCTTAAGTAAGGTCGATAACAAAATGAATGATGAAAACAATACCCAATATAGAAAATGAATTAACTCATAAGCTAATTAAAGTATTTAAAAATTATAATTTTAGGTATGCAAAGAAAAATATATTAACATTCAAAAATCTCTTTTCAAAATTAAAAGATAAAGCACCCGAACTATTACAAAAAAAAATATTGTGTACCAAATTAATTGTTTAGATTGTAATGGCCTGTATATTGGACAAACATGTCAATCCTTAAATCAACGTATTATTCAACACAGAAGTGACATAAAAGTTAAACCAAATTCCTGTGCTTAATCGAGTCATTCAACTAATTTAGATCATAGAATAGATTTCAAAAATCCAAAAATTTTAGAATTAGAGAAAGATAAACAAAAAAGACTATTTCTTGAAATGTATCACATTTTTATTGCAAAAGATAGTATAAATAAAAAAACTGATATTAGTGGTTTGAGCTTGATTTACACATATTTACTTAATTTTAAAACATAGCTACATACCTAATGTAATATTTGTTAATATGTTTAACGTTATAAATACATACACACATACACACCACACAACTTAACGCATGCGCATACACACACACACACACACACACACACACACACACACATACATACAGACAAACAACAACTATCACATACAACATAACATATACATTAAATAAAGGTATCAGGTATCCTATTAAAAAAAGAAAGTTTGAAATCTTTCAAAATCTGACATAATTTTTATTTTTACATTTCTTCTTATGCAAATTATATATCCTTCCTACATTTAAAAGTGAAAACCTAAAAAGTTATGTTTAATATTTAATTTCGATGTTAATTTTTGAATCAACTCATCTTGTAAGTTGCAATTAATATTTGTATAATTTAGCCTAGTTGTTTGTAACATTTTTAGAAGCCTGTGATCAAGGATTAAATAAATCCGAAAATTTAGGCATTAAAAAAGAGTTTTCTTTTACCAGCTCACCTCAAACCCATTAAAACATTCGATATATATATATATATATATATATATATATATATATATATATATTCACTTATGTTTAAATTCGTAGTTGTAAATCAAATAGCAAAGCTGTCATCCCTTGTCCCACTATATATCTTGTCATAAAACCTCCTTTGTGCCTGTGGAAATTAAGTTGAAAGAAAGGGTAGTGATAGACACTTGCTCATAGACATCGAAGAGAAACGTTTGTTGGTTGCGTAAAGCAAGTTATGTCATTAGTGTCTCCGAATGTGATTTTATGGAGAAACCCTAAAAAACACAGTGATAGTACGTACGTAACACGTCCAATAAATAGTCATACGGTCCACTTCTTTGAAGAGTAGAAACGACACTTATAGAACAATAGATTACGGCTGAGGTAAGTCGATATATAAAATTATAAGATCCCTCGCGCGTTAATATTGTTCATTTAACCAACTTTGTACCTTAATATTAAAGTTACCCATATAAGAAGATAGATTGTGGACAAACACTATGTGTATATGTGTGTTGTATTTAAGCAACTGTACCTGTCAACTTAACATTAGACGACCATGTAAATCACATGTCGTCTTCAAATTTTGTTCACAAACAACAACCTTTATCATCTTTGAAATAAACTTGGGCAAAATTTAACATATTCTGCATAAAAATATCTAACTAATATTAAGCAATTTGATCCGAAATACCAATTTAAACGCTGTAATCTTAACACCACCCTGTAGGTATTGATCTCTTGTCCTACGTCATAATAATATTCTTAGGATAAGAGCGGTGAATGCCTATCAATTACAAACGATTTAAGAGCACAATAGTTAATCCTGTGTTTGTTGATGGCCCACGGCCTTTTTAAACTACCTGAAATGGACCTCACGCACACTAAACCTTAAGAAACGCTAGAAATTATTATTGACATCAATAGGAATATTTGAATTCTCATATTCAGGTACAAAGGTACAAAGAAATACATTGTTAAAGCATAAAATTTCAATACCAGTAGCACGTTTGTAAAGAAGGTTTGACCGGCGCTGTAACATAGATTAAAGTATAAAAGCACAAACTAAAATCCTTAATGAATGAAATATTGAAGCTTTTAAATGATGTCTCAATGTATATACTGTTTCTACGAAACCGTAAAAGGAAATCAGATCAAACACTAGGCTTCGATAAAAAAGAAAAAGGAGAGCTACAAATCGTGAAAAAAGTAGAAGAGCTAAAAATCAAAATAAAAATTATAATTAGTATATTACATGACGAGAATTGTAAGAAGCATTTTACGCACGGGCGGACCACGTACGAGTCGTGTAGCGGCGAGTACGTAATTCCGCGAGTGCGTAGTTGCTTTATAATTCGTGTAATGAACGAGGGTCTTCAATAAGTTTTTAGTAAATCCAAGAGATGGCGCTCGTAGTACCGAAAATAAATTTTTCACTATAAGCAGCACTTCTAACTAGTCAGCTGTTAGAGTTTCAGCCGTATCCATTTTTGTCGTTGATTGAAATAAAAACTTTCATTTGATTATAACAATGGATAAAAGTGAGTTTTGAGTAGTGATTAAACACTTGTATTTAAAAGGGTTAACGGCGAAAGAAATCAAAGCTGAGTTGGATGAAGTTCATGGCACATGTACTCCTGTGTTTGTAATTGTTTACAATTGCATGAATGAGTTGAAACGTGGCCGTACATCCACAAAAGATGAACATCGTTCCGGACGCCCTGAGGAAGTGTCTACCCCCTAAATGATTGACAAAATCCACGCTATGATTTTAAATGATAGACGAATAAAAGTGCGCGAGATAGTTGAGGCCACAGGCATATCGCAAGGTACAGCCGCTTCAATTTTGCACGAAAAATTGGCTGCGAAAAAAATCTCAGCATGATGGGTGCCGCGTTTGCTCACAAAGGAAAATAAACGCAATCGTGTGGTCGATTCTGAGGCTGTTTTGGCGCTTTTCCGTCTGAGGATTTTCTGCGTCGATACATAACTGTCGACGAAACATTTAGAAAAATGTATAGTGCTGAAGGAAGATAATTTTGAAGAATAAAAAAAAATTTTCAAAAAAAAAATGTTTTTTCTACTTTTTCTAAGGACTTATTGAACGACCTTCGTACCTTGTCGTCGTAGAAAATGTATAGTGCGAGGCTCGTTCAATAATTCCTAAAAAAAAATAGAAAAACCTATTTTTGGGTACATTTTTTTAATTTTTATACATAATCTCCCTTCAGCTCTATACATTTTTCTAAGCGTTTTTAAAAAATTTTAAGCCGTCCAAAAAAAAAAATTCGAAAGCCCCTCAAAATAGGCATTTGTTTGGGCGATGATATCCTCGATAGACGTAAACCTTTGTCCGCCAAGCCATTTCTTCAAGTTGGGAAATAAGAAAAAGTCACTGCGGGCCAAATCTGGCGAATACGGTGGATGTTGTAATCGCAACTGCGCAAGTGTATACCCGTGCATGGTCTTGATGAAAGAGGATTTTTTCCGTTTCAAATGAGGACGTTTTTGCTTGATTTCTTCGCTCGGTCGGTGCAATAACGACGCATAACATTCCACTGTTATCGTTTTTTTCTTGTCCAAGTAATCGATGTAGATGATTTTGCGTGCATCCCAAGAGACCGTGACCATAACCTTGCCGGCCGATTTTACCGACTTCGCCTTCTTCGGAGCCCGTTCGCTTTCAAAAATCCACTGTTTTGACTGTTCTTTTGTCTCTTGAGTGTAGTGATGTATGCATGTTTCGTCGACAGTTATGTATCGGCGCAGAAAATCCTCCACACGATTGCGTTTATTCTCTACTGTGAGTAAATGCGGCACCCATCCTGCCGAGATTTTTTTCGCAGCCAGTTTTTCGTGCAAAATTGAAGCGACTCTCTTTTGCGATATGCCTGTGGTCTTAACTTTTTCGCCCACTTTTATTCGTCGAGTATTTAAAATCATATCTGGATTTTGTTAATCATTTCGGGGGTAGACACTTCTACAAAGCGTTCGGAACGATGTTCATCTTTTGTGGATGTACGACCACATTTAAACTCATTCGCCCAATTGTAAACAGTTGCAAACACAAGAGCACATGTGCTATGAACTTCATCGAACTCAACTTTGATTTCTTTCGACGTTAACCCTTTTAAATACAAGTGTTTAATCACTATAGTTTTTGATTTTCTGAAGTTAAATGTACTAGATGTTGTTGAAAAATCCTATTATAATAAACATATTGAATTGCTATCTGCATCACACCAAATTATTAGCAATCAAAACATTACTAGTGCTTACTAGTGTTGAACATAAAATAAGCATTTCTATTAAATCTTCAACTAATAGCTGTTATGGAGAATCTGAACCTACGATAGCGCCGTTAATAATCGAAAGTGCATTTACCTTAGGTAATTTACCTCCAGATGATGATTTTTAACACAAACTGAAACACAACATGATTTTGATTTCAGCAACAGTAGTCAGAGTTCTCCAAATTATCAATCCACAGTTACAATGGACCACAAAATCAACAAACAGTAGCCAGTGACATTATGCCCATTCTTGAGAACATTTTCCCAAGTATTTTTATCAAGCCAAAACAAAAGTTAATAAATATATTGAGTGAAATAATATTTTATCCCACACATTTAATATCTTCAAAAAAACAACACACATTTACCAAGCGTTATAACATCTTTAAGTGGATTGAACTAGCTGAGTCCAAACAATATGCAAAAGAAAATGAAAACAGTAAAGCTACAGAAACAACAAGGGAGCTAAAACAAAAAAAAGTTTTAGATGAAAGCAAAAAAGTAAAACTTTCATTAGAAAATCACTATCTATGCAATTATATCTAAAAAATGTAAAACACGCAATTGAAAATTTAGAAATGGTTGCCCAAGACGATGAAAATAAGGAAAACGGAAATAATGTGTTAGTTCATGAAAGTGAAAAAAAATATTTAATAGCAGATACGATAAGCAACGAAAATCGTAGCTTAATAATAAAATATTTAAACGAAGAACAGAAACTATTAAAAACAATCACAAATAAATATGTAGTCCAGTAGGAAGGCAGTTGTTATCCAGAAGACATTATGAAAAGAAGTCAGGCACTATATTGGTTAGCACAATGCAAAAAAGTAAAGCAGACTGGAAATGGCCTAATACGAAAGATGAAATTTGGTATGATGGAACTGATATAATGGAGAGTATTGGTTCACCTGTTAAAAAAATTCTCGAGGAGTATACACTGTATAGTAAATAGGAAAATACACAGAGTTTGTGTAAATGTAGTGGTTAAAAATTTCTTGAAATAAATAGATGTTTTCTTATTTTAACTAGCAGTTTCTGTTGTTAGTGTTATATGCATTGGATATATGATAAATTAAATTTGGTTATTATTTTTAAATTATCTAATTATTAAAGTTCTCTAATTATGGATAAATATACCTACCTACCTATCTGTATTTATTGAAAAAATTATATGACTATGAATGTGCATTATGTGACAAAATTACGAACGCACTGGCTAAATATAGTGCTATAAGAAACCATTTTAGGAACAAAGTGGCCATAATTGGTGAAATTGCATGTAGCCCGAGATTGATTAAACTACAATAATTTATATGATTTTAGCATAAAAATTATAGCGTAGGTAAATAAAAAATATAATCAATCGTTTCAAGAAACGAAGATATCCAAGTGGTATGTTGCTATTTTAACTAGTATAATCATTATCATTAAAATCAAATTTCCTTAAAGTGACTACAAATGGCACCACTGCGATATAGGTTTAAGCAAGATGTTTAATAAAACATGGCGCAGTGGTCATATGATGTTAGATAAACAATCTGGTGTAAGATGGATAATCATATGTTATTAGCAAGGTAATTAAGCTAATACTTGGTTGGTAAAGTATGTTTTTTCCTACACTCATAATGTTCATTGAGAGAAAACCTCGCGTATGAAATGGGAGAAAATTCTTATCATCTTAATGTATTTCTTGTGAGAAAGCAATGTGCTTAGTTTACTACTACTTTAAATTTTTTAAATTTTTAATTTTTAATGAACGTTCGTTATAGTATACTTTATTTTTAACATATCTCTACGCACACGGTTACCGAGGTCTGCGTGATTAATCCCGTAGTTTCTTAGTTTACTTGTTTTCCTATTCCGTTTATTTTAAATTTGCATATTATAGCAGTTTTACTCGTTAGAAAGTGTTGCGATAGCTGCTTTAAAACTTAGATACCGATAAACTAAACTCACTTCTGACAATCAAATTATCGACACACTTTGGTTTGTTTATTATGATATAAAGTATGAGCAAATGCATCCAACTAAATATAAGAAAATTAGACGGGGAGAATTTTTCGTGTACATTAGTTCTCATCCCGATTGAAGTAGATGTATCACTTACAAGCCTTTTGGATATAATGGACTCCGTAGTCCTTAACACTCTTTATCACAATAAAGCATCATATAGGGAGCACATAATGGCTTTTAATAGCTTTCTTTGTGTTTATAAAATAAAAGGGGGTTTGGAAGGTATATCAGCATTATTGTCATAAGTTTTCGAAATTAAAGCATACGATCCATTGTAATTACTAACTTTGACAGGTCAAATAGAGAAAAGTCAGCTTTACTTTTTAACGATAATTTTAAGGGAAGCTTTATTTGAACGATCGGTCTTAAACAGCAATAGCACAAATACCCACGACCATGCCGGAGCTTTTTGTCGTTCGTGTACGAATGAGTGCCCCCGCTTCAATTAACTTTTGACGTTTCTTGAAGTGATTTTTGGGATTTAATACATTGGAGAAAGTCATGTCAGTTGTTTTTAATTTTGTTGAATGCAAAAAATGCTAAGCTCAAAGCTTTAAAATCTCGACGTCAACACTAGAATTTATTCCTTCATTGGAATTACATTATCATTGTCAAAAAGAATTCCGCATATAAAACAAAAGAAATTATAAAGTGGCCCAAGATACAATATGTCTTGTACCTTAAACCACATTTGGCCTTGGACAGAATGTAAAAAGGAAAATTCTAGTTCACTTCAGTTCACCAATCACGGTATTCCTTTTCGGGGTAACCAAACCTTGCATCTATTTCTGAGGTGATATGCAGGGTATTGCTCTAGACTACTACATTACTTTTACTGTCAGCACCATTCATAATCCTTCTCCACATTCCTCGGTTCCTACACACTTCCTTTGCCTTTGCAACATTCATATATACATTGTTTTTGCATGCTTTTTTATTCCTCAGACTTCCCACCTGTCGTTCTTTCAGAACCTCCTCTACTACATCCAACCATCTGTTACGCGGTCTGCCCCTTACAGCTCTACCAGTCATGTTACTTGCATATATACGCTTGCTAAGTCTATCCTCATTCATTTTTTCTACATGTCCAGACCATCTAAGCGTGCTTTGCTCGCTCAATTCCTTAAGGATCACATGTACCCCACACTCTGTCTGACCCATTTCTTTGGCACCTTGTCTGTCAATGTTTTCCGCGCACACTTGTTAAGAACCTCATTCCTCCAGCATTTATACGACTAACATGCTTTTTCTACCAGATCCAAGTATCGCTTTCATACAAAACAGTTGGCACAAACACACTGTTGTAAATGGCCAGCTTTGCATTTGTACTCAATCCTTCATTCCTGTTCACTGCTCACATTTGTCAGGACACTTTGCTTCCACAATGTGTCCTTCCTTTTATTTCACCATCCAGCTTTCCATTGCTCAAAAACTTTCTACAAAGATACACAAAGTCATTCACCTTCTCGATCGTGTCATTGTTCAATCTAAATACAAAGTCATCAATTCTGCCATCTCTGTCAAAAATCATTACTTTTATCTTATTTACAATCACTTTCAATTCCATATTTTCACACGCTTCCGACAGTCTGTCAAGCAAGGCGGCTCCGTGGCGTAGTGGTAGGTGTGTGACTACTACGCCCAAGGTTCCGGGTTCGAATCCCGATACGGTTCGCTTGCAAAATGTTAGGTGAGCATTTTTCACAAAAATACATCCTCGTTCGGATGAGAGATAAAATGGGGGTCCCATGTGTGAGTGTTGTTACGCACGTTAAAGATCCCTACCTTGCTTGGAGCAGCAAGGGTTCGGCAAAATTCCAAATTTTCCAGGTAAAAAAAATCGCTTCCTGGCCTATGTAGTACCTTCGGGTGGAGCATTGGAAAATCACATGTAAAGTCTGTCAAGCATTCGTTGCAAATCTCGTGACGATTCAGCCAACAATACCGCGTCATCCGCATACGACAGCACACTGACATTTGATTCACCAATTTTCATTCCTTCCATTCCTCCACAAGCCTGCCTGATACATTTATCCATAAATACATTAAACAGCTATGGAGACATCACACAGCCCTATCTTACACCTTCCACAATATCAAAGTTTTGCCCCATGTTACCATTCACACGCACACGCTCTACTGCTTTCGTACATTGCTCTGATAGATTTTATCAAGCACTTGCTTACACCGTATTCACGCAGCGTCTTCCATAATTCACTTCTGTTCACAGAGTCATACGACTTTTTCAGATCTACAAATGCTGCATACATATTCTTTCTGGCATGCATACACTTTTCGACAATTTGTTCATGCTAACATCTGATCCACGCATCCTCCAGGAATAAACCACAATGAGCGTTCCATATCTTGCTCTGCGTTCTCTTGCGAACTTACTCAATCACAATTTTTCCGTACACTTTACTGGATATGTAGCGGATCAGTTGCACCGTCACAAATTCTATAGTTAGTCAACTACATTTGCATTATATTTAAAGAATATGTTAGTCAGGCAATTTTAAATTCACAAGATTTTTCTATGATGTTAGACAAAGAGCAGGTTTTCTCAGTCATAATTTCAAGTTGCAGTAGGGATTTATAAGGTGTGTTGTGGTATTGTGCGTCATATTTCATAATAAATTATATTCTGTGACGAGCGTCTCGCGCCACATCTGATCTTGGCTGCCGCTAAGGTCATCATAGTTTTCAGTTGACAATTGTGAAACTTGTTTACATGGTGAAGATTAAACATCAAAACTTTGATGGCACTCTCAGCAATTAAAATTACACTTGTGAGGACTTTACCAAATATATTATGTATAAATGACTTATTAGCCTTCAGTTACTAATAAATCCTTGTTTATATGCCCCAAGAATTATTCTCCTTTCTGTGAGATCCAATCTTATACAATAAGTGGTTTAATTTTTTCTATAATGTAATGAAGATATGGTTTCCACTTGTTCATTTACAGAATTAGAATTATTAAATTAAAACCACCAACAAACATAACATAACTATCCAGGCATACGACAACGTAATGAAAGCAAGGTAGCTATGGCCTTGACGGCAGCCGAGATCAGATGTGGCGCGAGACGCTCGTATATTCTGTGTAGCCAGCTAGGGGTATGTGGAACTTGTAATACTATTTTTTGTTGTTTAACCAGATTTCGCATTTCAGTACATACGGCGGGGTCATCCAACCGTGATTATTGCTCAATTAATTTATGATAGCAACCGACTGTTTTATTCGGCCGCCTGCGGGATTTGTCCAAGATTAGCACATACAAAGCGGTCTCTTTTAAATTGAATTTCGATATTTGCATGTGTCAGCAGCTTAAAGGAAATGTATACCAAGGCAAATTTTCACAAAAAGAAACTAAACAACGCCATTTAAATATTTCAATTGTTGAAGCAGGCCGCTTAGATGTATTGAATGGGTCTTTTCCTTAATACTTAACTATTCTCCAGCTAAATACTACTTATGTTCAATTATGTTTTTGTTCACATCTCAATCATTGTTAATGTACGGTAAGTTTACCAAGGTGGTTAAATACAAGGGTCAAGGTTATATACAATCAGCAATAATTATAGTGTTTTTTCGCGGGAACTAACAACATCTGTCATCAAGGTGGCTGGCCTTCTGCTCTGACTATTGTACTGGTAAACCTGCCTACAGGTATTTATTTTTACGTATTTAATTTAAAATTGAACAGACGGTAAACAAACTAAACGGGAAGCCTTCAACATTAAGAGTTTGGTTTAACTTCTCCCAATAGTATGCTCCCCATAGTATTTATCATCATTGGGTCTTCAGTCCTGAAACTGGTTAGACGCGTACCATCATTGTTTCCTATTCTGAACTAACCTACAGATTTCCCCGAAATTTGCAGTCTGCATTTATCACTATCTGATCTAGGTCTACATCCGCCCTTTTTTTCCTATCTCTGCTTGTCATATATCACATACTATTCCCCAAAAATGCCTTAGAACGTATTATGCCCTTCTACTTCTCATATTTTTTCCCAAAGATATCCTTGTTCCCTTACTGTTTCTATAACCTATTCGTTATTACCTTTGTCTGTCCATCCTCGAACATCTGAAGCACGGCATTTCAAAGGCCGCTACTGTTCTTCTGTCTGCTTTTCAGACTGCTCGTATTTCGTAGGCATATTGTCTGTGCTGTGCTCCACACATACGCTTTCAACAACTTTTTCTTCTATGTTTGTTGTCTTTCATCATGGGTGCCGTTCTTTCATGTTAGATGCAGTTCGGTCACCTTCTATTGTTTTACAATTATATACCCTATTTCTCCGACATTCAGTGGTTGCGAAGGGGGGTAAGCAGCCTGTGGCTGCCAAGTTCCCCCAGCACTTGAACATTTACTGATTTAATATTTTTTCCAATATGTCTTTTCGCACAGTCAACATTAGTTGCAGATATTTCACAACAAACAACTAGTTGTTTATAATAATCATCAGATTTGTCTGCGCTTATTTTTTCGTCCTTGGGTTTCCCGTCTCAAAACTGGTTGGACATGTACTTGCACTTATTTCTTTTCTAAACTAACCTACATGGTTCCCTGAAATTCTCACACAGTAATACAGCTCGGTTCCCCTTATATTGTTTTTTAATATTATGCCCTATTTTACAGAGATTTATTGAAGGGGGTTAAGCAACCTGTGGCTGCCAAGATCCCCCAACACTTAGACATTTGCCGAAATAATAGTTTTCCAGTAAATGCTTTCACGCAATTACCATTATTCGAGAATATTGCCCCTCCAATGCTTGTAGTTGCTTATAATAAATATCATGTTTAAGTGCAGCTACTTCTTCGTCATTAATTTATTCATCTTGGGACTGGTTGGATGCGTACCTCCATTGATTTCTCTTCTGAGCTAGCCTACACATTTCCTGAAACTCCTACAGCCTACATCTTTCACTATCTGTGTGCAGTAGTCTAACCTAGGTCTACCTTTTCTTCTCTTTTTCCTATCTCTGCTTCTAGTATATTCCGCACTATTCTTTCATGCCGTAGTATGTGGCCTATCATCCTATCTCTCCTATTTTTACCGTTTTCCACATATTTCTTTCTTCCCCTACCATTTTAGTACCTCTTCTTTCTTAACTTTGTCTGTCCATGATATCTTCATCATACGTCTGTAGCACCACATTTCAAAGGCTTCTACCTTTTCTTGTCCGCTTCTCCCACTGTCCAGGCTTCACAGCCATACAGTGCTGTGCTCCACACATATGTTTTGAGCAATCTTTTCCTTGTTTCTATGTTTGTGGTCTTTGAGCACAGTAGTTGCTTTTTCTTGTTAAATGTAGCACGACCTTGTGCTAATCTTTGTTTTATATCTTTTGTGCTTTTCCCATCTTGCGTTATTTGGCTTCCTAGGTAGCAAAATCCTTAACCTCTTGTAAGTTCGTGTTACATATTTGTATTCTTGTTTTTGATTTATTTTCCCTCCTTTGCATACTAGTACTTTAGTTTTACTTTTGTTAATTTTCATACCGTATCTCTCTGTTAGAACCGTTTCCATTTCATTGAGAGCAGCTTCTAACTCTTCCTTGCTAGATGCTAATACCGCTATATCATCTGCAAATCTAAGCATATCTATTTTTTGTCCCTGCATAGTAATTCCAAATGTCTTCCTGCATTTGACAGTATTCATTGCCTCTTCAATGTACAAGTTAAAAATTAGTGGGGATAGGGAACATCCCTGTCTCACTCCTTTCCTGATGTTTACTTCTCTACGTTCCTGCTCTAGTTCTATTACTCCTGTTTGCTCTTTGTATAAGCTATGTACTATCCGTCTATCCCTATAACTCATTCCAATCTTTTTGAGTATTTCGAACATTTTTTTCCATTTTACATTGTCAAATGCTTTTTCCAGATCTACGAACCCTATGTACACGCTTTCCCCTTTTTCTATTGTTTTCTCCATTATCACCTTCAGAGCTAAGATAGCCTCCCGTGTTCCCCTGTTTCGCCTAAACCCAAATTGGTCTTCCTAGTATTTCTTCAGCCCGTTTTTCCATTCGTCTTTGTACAATTCTAGTTAATATTTTTGATACGTGTGCGGTCAAGCTTATTGTTCGAAAATTTTCACATCTATCTGCGCCTTTCTTTTTTGGTATAGTTACTATGATGTTATGTTTGAAATCTTTGGGTATCTCGACTGTCTCATACATATAGCTTACAAGTTGGAAGAGACGTTCTGTTACTGCTTGACCAGCGGCTTTTAGAGTCTCCGCTTGCACCTTATCTGTACCCGGCGCCTTACCATTTCAGACCCTTTAATGCTATTTCAAATTCATCTCTAAGTATAGGATATCCCAAGTCATCATTTTTAATGTCTAAATCCTTTTCTAATGCAGTTAGTTCTTCTCCTGCATATAAATTCCCTATATATTCTTGCCATCTACCCACTTTCTCTACATTTTCTATAATGACATTTCCTCCCGCATCCCTTATATTTTTGCTATACGGTTCTATATCCCTAAAATTGATTCTAATTAGTTTGTATGCTTCATCTGTCTTTCCTACTTCCATCTTAGTTTGTACCTCTTTGCACTTTTCATCAATCCATTGTTCTTTAGCTTTCCTGCATTTCCGAATAATTTCCCATTTTATGGCTTTGTATCTCTGTTTTCCTGTTTCGTCTGATTTATTTTTGTATTTTCGTCTTTCTTCTATTAAATTCAGGATATCCTTTGTTATCCAAGGTTTCTTATTTTCTTTTTGTGTATATCCCAGAATATCTCTGACCGTCATGTCTAGGCTGAATTTAATGTTATTCCATTCTGTTGCTACTTCCTTAGTGTCAGATATTTTCCCGATATGTTTGAGCAATTCATTTGACCTTTTTTCGAATCTATCTTGAATATCTTTCTCTTTTAGTTTCTGTAGGTCCAAGTGCCTTTTTCCGTTCCTCTTTTTCAGATTTTTAAATTTAAGTACGGCCTTCATAATTACGATGTTGTGGTCAGTGTCTATATCTGCTTCTGGGTAGCTTCTACAGTCTTTTACTTGATTTCTAAACCGTTGTCTAACAAGAATGTAATCTATTTGATATCTTCCTATATCTCCTGGCATCTTCCACGTATATCGTCTTCTAGCATGATGTTGAAATAATGTGTTTGTAATGATTAAATTGTTCTTGTCGCAAAATTCTACCAGCCTAATTCCTCTGTCGTTTCTAGTGCCTAAACCAAATAAACCTACTATCGGTCCTTCCCTACCCTCACCTACCACTGCATTAAAATCCCCCGTAATTATTAAATTTTCATGTCCTTTTACGTGTCTTAATATGTCTTCGATATCTTTGTAGATTGCTTCTACCTCTTCGTCACTGTAGCTAGAGGTGGGCATGTATACTTGTATTATTACTGTGTTTACCTGTTTAGATTCTAATCTAACCATGAGTACTCTTTCGTTCTTTTGTAAGTAATTTTCTACACAGTATCCTATCTTTTTCCGCATAACTATCCCCACACCCAAATTTCCTTCCTCGGCTCCTGTATGAATTACCCTGAAGTCTCCACTCCAAAATCCCCGCCTCTGGCCACCGAACTTCGCTGATCCCTACTATGTCTAATGATAACCTATTCATTTCGATTTTTAGGTTCTCTAGCTTACCCACTTGCTTCATAGTTCTAACATTCCACGCTCCGACTCGCAAGATGTTCCCGACTTTTATTCTTAACTTTCTGATCGCATCCTCCGAAGTAGTCCCCTCCCGGAGATCCGAATGGGGGACTATTTTAGCTCCGGAATCTTTTACCCCAGAGAATGCCATCATTTTATTATAATTTAGGTACGCTGTGTACTTGGGAGGTAATGTGGTGGTTTCCCGTTGCCTTCCACATCGCGGTAGTGTGTCTTAGACTGCCATACCGACCCCTATGGTCTCTGCCAATCTAAGTACCGAAAGAGCCGCTGCCCTCTTTCGGGGACCTGTCTTAGTCTGGTTCCTCACTAACGACCCTACTACTTTGGTTGGACCTGTAGTTTGGCTCTTTAGCTCATTAGAACACGCAAGCCATTTCACCTGTTCTAGTAATCTAGAACTTCGGCAAGGTGCAGGTCCATTCGAAATGGCCCCATAATATTAATTTTTTTAAATTTATAACTAACAAGCTATTGTTAGAAATGAGCTCATTTTATTACATATTCTTGTTTATGCACCAGGAGTAAATTATATCTTGAAGATACCTTAAGAAGTGATTAAATATTTAATTAATGAACATAAATAGTTGTTGTACATAGACTATTATCAGCCAGTAACTTGAGGTAGCCAAGTACTCTGGTAGTTTATATAAAGATCTAGTAAACATGATATCTAATTTGAATTGTTTTTTTGATAACTTATTCTGAAGTATAGAAGTTGCAATTACAGAAATACATCAAAGAACCTACGAAATCCCTGCAGTAACTGGCTTTGATGCTTTCAATAGTTGATCTAATCTGAGTTTTTCAGACTAATTAGTAATTGGGTATAGCAATTATTTTTAGCGTAAACAGGAACTGATAAAGCGTTACAGGTACACTCAACAGACATCCCATGATAATTTTTGCATTTGTACTTGCTGCCTTTACTTTTGTGCAAAGGGATAACGATCACACTCTTCCAATCTTCGGGCACTTTCGCGTGTTCTATACACAACTCTATCAGTTTGCACAAACATTCAATCAGAACCCTGGACCCATACTGAAGCATTTCGCTTGTTATTCCATCTACACCTGCCGCTTTGCCATTCAGAATTCTCACTGCGTTCCATACTTCATCTACACTGCATTCGAACTTTATACTATTATCTACGTTTTCGACCAGTACATTACTGCTCTCTTCATCATCCACACAGTCATCTGTATCCTTCTTGCTACCACCATACAGCGTCTTAAAATACATTCCAACAGTTTCTCACACTAGTCTCGTCCCAAACAATTTCACTTCTACTGTTAACAATGCCATTCACAAGCTTCTTATTTCCACCTTTCTTTGCCTTCCTTATCAATTTACAAAACAAGGTTTTATTCCCTTCAAAATCACTCTGCATTTTTTCACGCTTCGTCTCCTTAAGTTCTTCTTTACTTGTCTTCACTACTTCTTTCGCATATCGCTATTTCTCCTTACGACTTCTTGAAGTTGCTTTCTTCACTCAAGATCTTTTTCTGCAGTCATTCTCTTATATACCACTTTCTTTTCACTGACGACCTTTTTGACCTCATCGCCCCACCATGCATTTTTATTACATGTACCAATCATTGTCGTTTCACATCTTTCAAAGCACATTTCATGATACTCTTCTTCAAATAATCCCATGCTTTCTCCACATCTACCGACTTCTGAGCATTCTCCCATTCTTGTTTGCAGTCATACAACTTCTTCTCAACATAGTAGTGTACTCTCTTTGAGTCGACTCTTCCAACAGGCGTTCTACTTTCACTCTTGATTGTCTCACACTGTTTTATTCTCCACCCCCACTTTCGGCTAAGATCAATTCTGGACAAAACCAAAAATGATCGGTTCCACATTCAGAGCCTCTCGTTACTCTTGTGTCTTTCACCAGTTGTCTTAGAGTTTCATCAAATACTACCAAATCATTTCCCCTTTGTCATGTGTACTTGTGTATGTCCTTATGTTTATACCATGTGTTGGATACAAACAGTTCTCTTTTCATAGATATACTAACCAACGAAATATCTCCATTTTCGTTCGTTTTTGGATCATCAAACGAACTTACCACATGTTCAGCATTTTCTCTGTATACTGCGACCCAGCTATTCATATCGCCTAATAGAACGACATGGTCATTCTTTTCGCGTTTGTCTAATACATTTTCCAACTCTTGGCAAAACTGTTCTATCGTCCCTATCGACGTTCAACGGGGCATAACATGCTACTAACAAGATTTTTCTGAAGCCCACTTTCATTCTAACCCACAAGGTGCGGAGAGACAGAAGTTCATATTGTTTCATGCACGCTTTTGCTTGATCATTGCTGTCTACTCTATTCTGTCTACTATGTCTACTCCAGACCACAATCCCAACATACCATCATATAGTTCAACAACACCTTTCCCCTTCCGCTTCGTTTCACTCACACACAGCACATCTATGCGTCTTTTTTCATTTTATTGATGATTCTATACTCTTTACCATACACTCCCCTGACATTCCAAGTACCATATCTCAATTCCTGATTCATGCGGTTGTTATCTGATGGACCAGATATTTTCCGTCTCAGTCGCCCACCATGACATTGACGATCCCAGGCTTTTTCAAAGGTCTTGTTAGTAATTTTTAATTAGGTTGAACCAGTACCAGCCTGGATTGCAACCACACCGTTATAACTTTCCCTACTAACGGTAACAACACCTTACCGTTCAGTGTTGGCATGTTTAGCCTCTCTGCCACAGACGTCGCCCCGATTCCCAGTCCTTCAAGTGTGCCTAACGTCTTTTAATACAAGCTAAAACTTCCCCTTCCAAGGGAATTACCTTGTAAGCCAGCAGAAAGTTGCCCACGCTACGACCACTAGGAGGTACATGCTGTGCACTGACACACATCGAGCGCGGAGAATTCTAAATTGTGTTAAATGGTGTATCCAACATAATAATATTGTAAGACAGAGTAACTTAACTATTCAACATTGTACGACAAAAAATTAATACCAAAAGTTAACATGTTCCTTTGTCTTTTTATTAAGCCTTGATAGATAAGTTGTGGCAGAGATAAAACGATACATTTTTTTCAATAGAAAGAATTGCATCACTTTATTTTAAAAACTTGTTTGTGGAACGGCACCTTTTTAAATATTGGACTTGAAATTCGTCACTTTTGATATGTATTATTTCCGTTTCATAAAAAATACATTGTTTTCTATTCAGTTATTTACGCTAACACATAATCACCCTGTTTTATAACGCTGTTATTAAATGCGAGTTCCTCAGGTTCAAATATGTTATCAAATATTTCCGAACTATCTGAATAGGTGTCATCTTCATCAGATATTTCCACTTTATCTTTAGTTTACCTTTCAAGACTCAATATGTTCCGGTCAGTTGGTTTCCTTTTTAGCTCTTCTTTCCGTTGTCTTTCAGCAAAAATTCATTTAATTTCGTCTTTCTCTGTCGGTCAAAATTTGGCTTTTAGTTTTCTTGCGATTAGAGAGACTTTTGGGGCACGCAATTGTAACTTTAGGTATGGCTGTATTTCTTCAGGAGAAGATTAACATACATTTTTTATTATTGCAATAAGAAAATGTTAAATTAACTTCACATTTTCATTCAAGTAACACAAATGCAAAACAGTGCTATAGTAGAAAATATTTATTTGCTATTATTATGTTTAATAACTCCAAAGTTAACTTAAAATATTAGTAAGTTTCTACAGAAAAAATAAAAGTATTTTCGAAATAAAATAATTTGCAAAAACCTTCAGTATTGCCTAATAAAAAACAGTTTAAAACGAAGTCTAAATAATGTCCATAACCAAAATATCCGAACTTAATAGATTGTTAAATTCAGATCGAAAAGTCATAAAATTTTCGTATGACTAGGAATTTGGATAAGTCCTGAACAAGCGTGTGTGCAATAGGAACCTTTGCCAGTCCTTCCGATGCATAAAACGTAACTGTAATCTTTCTAATTGCCATATCTGAACCGGTGCAAAATCTTTAAAATGCAACTTTCAATTTTTTATTAGATTCCTTAATGTATCTTTTTAAATAATTAGATATTTGTTTCTCTTCGCTTATTATATTGATGTCGATTTCTAAAAAAGCAATAATATTCTTGTCTGTAGCTTCATAGATAGAATAAATTGCTTTCAAATACAATTTGTTCTTTATTGTCACCAGATGTGGACTAATGCATTCTTTCACAAAAGCTGGTTTTTGAATTATTTCTTCATGAGCTATTTGGATAATCATTTTTTCAAAATTGGCTTTGAAGGAACCAAATTTACATCGTAAGTATCACAAAACTCTACAAGTTCATGCGGATCTACTGTTTCAAAATCTGCCAATGCATTATCTACTAGAAAAGCATCCGATGGTGATAGATTGGTGAATTTGATAGCGGTAGTGCAATTAATTTTATCAACAACTTTAGCGGAAGTTTCAAATACATAAATAAAGCAAGTGCAAGACAAAAGTACTTACCAATTCAGCATCAACTGCAGAAGATCAACAGTAAAAAACAACTCTTCTACTAAATTCAAAAAGGGCACCCTTAATCAAGATAGTTATTGGTGGCGGCGGACGAGTTCGACAGGTGGCTGCTGATATTGGAACGGCGACACAAGTTTTAATTATGATATTGGAAACAACACCTTTCAAAGCAAACTACTAAGAGCAATTGACTATGCAACTTAACTTTCAACATCTGCGAGTTATCAACTAAATAAATGAACTATATAACAAATGTTAGAATTTCTATTTTAAATAAAATTACCTTGATGGCGTCAACATAGATACTTCTTAAAATTTTTTAGTAAATTGGAATCGTCCACTTCTTCGGCTAAGCAGTTGTTAACAAAAACTGGAGCTAGTTTTATGGGAAAATATTGTACCGATAAAAAGTTTTCTCTAATTATTTTCCCGATGACACGCCACTCAACACTTTGAAAATCGTGTCTAAGTGCGGGAACCTTGAACTCAGCTCCCATGGTGCACTTTTCATAAAAATCATGAAAAAATTCCGAAATGCAATCTCGTAGTACTCCACCAGTGTCTTCTGCCTGCTCTAATTTGCTATAAGGAAGAATCATCTCGATATGGATGGAATTGAAACTGATATTTCTCATTACAACAGCGTCCAGTAGCTCTTTGAATATATTACCTCTGTGTAAAATCAGTTTATCAAAGGTGCGAGGGAGTGGTGATAAGAAAGCAATTGGAAAAGTTATAGCCTTTTACTTATTTTGGGATTTTATTTAACGAGAATTTCCAATAAGCGAATAGAGCCCACGGCAAGTTCTGATGGAAAATGGCTCAAAGTTGTGGAAATCTCAAAGGCAAAGCGGCTAGTCGAACTATATGCTCTGGGTGGAACATGAGCTGTGGGTCGGGGTTGTTTTGCGACCAAAAATATAAAGAATAAGGCGCCACCGTATTTTTCTATACAGAGAAGACCTTACTCAAGTCCCTTGTACAAGGCGAATGCGGAAACCTTTATTCTATAACCGCTATACTGTTTATTAAAGACAACATAATCCCTGAAGTTTCTTACCTTATGGCTCGACCTTGATCTTAGTAATTCACTGCTACACCTATGAACAAATTAAACAAAGAATAGCACTGTTTGTGCATTTATACTCAAAAAAATTTTTAATTCAAATGGAATCAACTTTCATTCATCCTAATTAAAAAGAATAGTCTTGTTCGTAAATAAAAATCTATTCCTCTAGTATTCATTTATGTGCTTTTTTACAAAATATCTTTCTTTCTTTATATTGTGATTAATTTAATTTATGAAAATTATTTACAAGGGCACTGGATAAAATCAGTACCAATCAAATTAAATGTGGTTTTATTAACAAATAGATAAAGCATAAAGTTGCTTTCTAAACTGTTGCTTATTGATAACAAAAATGTTAGTTTTGGTAGATCTACCTTAACCTTACAATGGATAATTCCAAATAGTTATTATTGAAATAGCAAACATAGAAGTTTAATTTCTAAGTTCTCATAAATAGAAGAATTTACTTTCTATAACACGTAATGACATCTACCGTAGTTTCATTGAATTAATAAAAGAATTAGATAAGTAATAGTTACAGATTCCTATTGCTTAATATTGTAAAACATATTCACAGTCTGTCCTTGACCTATTTTGAAGTTTAAATAACTTTATTCAACAAAAAATTATCTAATTACAATGTCCATAGTTCAGCTAACATACGAAAACAAATTTCTACATACCAAAACTCCGTCTGTCTGAAAAATACCATAAAGGAAGCTTACGTCAGCATTGAAATACGGAAATCTCCAATTTAGAACGAATAATTTTACTGCATACTGAAATTCCACATTACTCGGCATTCATTTTGAGTAATTAAATTTCGCCAGATCCACACCATGAACAAAGCGTAAAAACCTATATTTTCTTCTTGCTTTTATTCAAAAATAACGTAAACCAGTCTCCTGATTACCAATCTGCATGTTAATTTAAAGTTGCTTTATGCATAAAATTAAACCACGAAAATTATCAAATGATGCATGATAATTTAACTTGAATACTATATGTACAATTTCATGTTATATATAAATAAAGTTGCATGTAATTTAGATTGAATACTTTATGTAAAATTTCGTATAATACATAAATGAAGTTGCACTGAAAATTCTTACTTAGTATTGTTACAGAATCAAATTTTACTTACTGTTACCAACGGCCCTTCGACCAAAAAATTTCACGTCATCTACGAGCTGTTCCAACGAATGGACAATTAAAAATGCCTTTCGGAGATGACATTCTCCTAACAGAACTTAATCCGCACGTGCTTCCAACACGAAAAACAGCAAAAAACCATTGTTTCTAGGAACAAATCGATCTGCTTTCACCACAGCTGTATTGGAAGTGTCCGGGGTCAAGCGAGTTGCTACCCGGCAACACAATCACTTCACAATTTCTTAAATAGATGGAGCTCTAGGAATGATACTAAATGGAAACTTTTATTTTGTCACCGTGGAAATTAAATTTTTATTGAATGCTAATAATTTATTGGGCAATAGGTAATATTTAATTAGTAGATTGAATAACATTATTATGTATTATATGGTTTATTATTAAATAAAGGGATTAATTATATGAACATATCTAGATAGAAAATAAAATTGCTACAAAGTATAATTGTCATCGAGTTCTTCAACCGCTACAACTTCTTCATTAACGTTTAATCCCTACAAAAGAATAATATAAGTATTACGTTTAACCGTTATAATTACACTGTTAACATTTAGCTTGGAACCTTAAATGATCTACTAGGTATTGTTTAATCAAAGAACGCCTTAAAACGTATCATCGTAGTATAATAGTGATTTATGCTGCCGTTTTTAGAATCTTAATAGTAGAGCATTATTAAGAATCCCAGGACCTCATTTCCTCCAGAATCCCTCATTTCCTCACTCAGCTGGACCAAATAGTTTTCTTTGACTAACCATTTTTCATCTACCCGAATTTCTAGGAATTTTTCAGATAGCGTCATCCCCCAGGGAGCTACCCCAATTTTAAGAATTTTTTTTTACCGCTAACATTCTGAACCAAAATAGTTTTCTTCGACTAGCCATTTTTTTATCTTTCGAGCTAAATGTACCTTGTTTGGTATCAATTAATATTAGAATTTTCTCAGCTACTCAAATTTCTAAGAATTTTTTAGATAGCATCACCTCCCAGGAAGCTACCCTAATTTTAAGAATTTTTACTAGCAGCGATTTTTGACCATCCGCATAAATTTTTTTATACATGCGGTACATCAAATTAGTCTAGAATTTTACACAGAATTCGAGTGTCTTCGGCAATATTCGATTGCTTCCAAAGAAAATATTCAAGCCTGCCATTTCCGAAAATATGACGTAGAAGTTATTTAAAATTAAATTGCTTTATTAGTAAGTATCATGTAGACAACAAGTTTGGTATTCCCTTAGTAAAGGTTTAAAGTGTTTATTTAAAATTTGTATTTCCCTAAATACGTAGTCGAGGCTGGTTACTAGAAAGTACCTTGTGTGAATCCCCGGCAATTATACGTCAATTTCTAATGCACTGTATTCAAACATAATTAATAGAAAGTCCAAGAAAAGAAATTAAATACAGCTTTCATATGTAATTTGGGTAATCCATTATCGTCAAGGAAACGACTTGTATTTTCCAAGCATTGAGCATATAATTATTTGTGACGTACTTAGTAATTAAAAAAATGTTAAACCAGAAATTGATAACTGTTTAAAATTTTAAAAGTCATGGTTTTGAACATTACAAGAAAACTATCGGTTTTAAACCGGCGACATGTGTTTACCTCCACGTGGTGTCGCTGGACGGTAAAACATATTGTTAGATTAACGACAATATGTCTTATTGACCGAAAACACGTTTCCGCTCTTATTAAACAGTACATTAATCTCTTTTTGTTATAGGTCTTTTTTTAAACAACACATTAATTTCTTTCTTTTTGTTACAGGATTCTTTCAGCTGCTTGGATTTGGTTAAACGAAGAAAATAATGTTATACTTTGTAAAAATTGTAATTAGTTTATTAAACTGTAAATCGCATAAAATAAATTATTAAACTTTTGTGTGCTTAATTTCTTTGTGTTAATACCTCTAAGTGTTTGGCTAAAGCATATGTCATAGATGAACAAAAATTTTAAAGAGATTTGGGAGCTTTAAAGTGTAACTTTGTAAGGAGGTAGTTCGATTTTAAATCTGTTTGCAGATTCGAATTCTGCGTAAAATTCTAGACTAATTTGATGTGCCGCATGTATAAAAAAATTTATGCAGATGGTCAAAAATCGCTGCTAGTAAAAATTCTTAAAATTGGGGTAGCTCCCTGGGGCGTAATGCTATCTAAAAAATTTTTAAAAATTAGAGTAGCTGATAAAATTCTAATATTAATTGATACCAAACAAGGTACATTTAGCTCGAAAGATAAAAAATGGCTAGTCGAAGAAAACTATTTGGTTCAGAATGTTAGCGATAAAAAAAAAATCTTAAAATTGGGGTAGCTCCCTGGGGGATGACGCTACCTGAAAAATTCCTAGAAATTCGGGTAGCTGAGAAAATTCTAATATTAATTGATACCAAATAAGATAGGTTTAGCTCGAAAGATGAAAAAATTGATAGTCGAAGAAAACTATTTGGTCCAGATGTGGGAGGAAATGAGGGATTCTGGAGGAAATGAGGTCCTGGGATTCTTAATAATTCTCTACTCTCAATCTTTTTAAGTTTGGCATAATTACTGCAAATTTGTTGCGGTTTGATTTTTCGTAACGCTCGCCTTAATTTCTGAGCATTTAGTTTCCCTAAGGCGACGCCTATGTATGGATTCGTTATGTTAAATACAATTTCCCTCCTTGATAACAAGCTGTTTAGTTTTATTTGTTTAGTACAGTGGTCGAAGCTTGACTTTAAATTTCCATTAGGAACAAATAATTATATTTCAACCAATTTAATTCAGGATTTGATGGTTCGTTTAGTATAAGGCAGATTTGTTATAGGGTACATGGAAATCTTATTTGTGTAATTCTTTTGCTGGATTTGTACAAGCTCGAGGTAAGGTTAACAGGAATTACGTTTATTAATTCATTATTTTATAGGTTACCTATTTAAGTATTGAACAGGTGGTTATTCACGTGATTTTTGTTGAAGTTTTGGATGCCCGTTATTCAAACGGTAGGTAATTTACTTGTGGAAATTAAGAACCGTAAAGTTGGACCCCCAGTTAGTGAACATCAACAAAAAATGCTGACTGATAGTACTTTGTTAGTGCTCGTTAGTGCTCCAAAGATCATTGTTAGTGCTTTCCTGGTTTCCGAGAAAACCAGGAAAACCCGCGGAGGCAACTTAACGGTCGACTTCTTTCGAGTTTTTAAAAAAGCAAAATGGCTATTGATAGTACTTCGTAAGCGCTCCTTTGTGATCTAAAACTGAATATACGTCTTGTTGAATGCTTTTGCTATATAGCTCCTTGGTATAGTGGTATAAAAGGAGTTCGTCGTTTCGACAATCTGAGATCGCCGGGTTCGAATCCTTGCGGAGCCAGGTATTTATAGTTATGTTTAATATTTGCTAATATCCTATTTCTATTACAGCTTCAACGGATATACATGGTATCCATTAACATAAAATGACAACATGCAGTTGAATATTTTTATATAAACAGGGTTGGCCCCTCGCGGGTTTTCTTGTTTTTCTCGGAAACCAGGAGAGCAATAACGATGATCTTTGGAGCACTAGCGAGCACTAACGAAGCACTATTAATCAATATTTTTTGTTGATGTTCTACTAACTGGGGGAGCGGGAGCAATTGTACGGCTCTGTTGAAATTATGACTAATGTTTATTTATAAGGTTCTCGTGCCGTGTTAGTCCCCTATAGTATCGTTCTAGTATAGTTTTAGTATTGTTGTAACAGTTGTGGCAGGTAAATTACATGTTAGTGGCGATATAGGACAAATCCCACCCCACTCGTTGCAAGAGTCTAGCCATGGTCTATTTCTATACGTTAGTCATGCTGCTGACGACATAGGTGTTGTTTGCTATTTCCCTTGTGTATTCGTTATTTGTGCGACATTATTTAATTATTAATTAATAATCGGCGCTTCACTAAAATAATGTAGTAGGTTCTATTTAAAAACAAAATGGACGATGTAATCACGGGGTGATCATTCCGTTAGTTATTTAAAATAAAAGCAAAACTAAATTCAGAATTTGACGTGTAACGCCGTTTTTAGGGTTCCGTACCTTATAAGGTATAACGGAACCTTTATAAGATCACTCTCGTGTCCGTCCGTCCGTCTGTCACAGAGGTTTTTCTCGAAAACTACGTAACGTAGGAATTTGAAATTTGGCACAATGCTAGGTCTCTATTGCGCGCACATATATCGACAGTCAAAAAATAGAAAAAAAATTTTTTAGATTAAAATGGCGGGGGTTAATTCGGTCAAAAGAAAAATAAATATATCGTGTAAGGTATCATTTGAAAGAGGATTCTAAAAGGCTTTTAAAAATATTTTTTTTATAATTTTCAGTCCAGTAGTCGTCATGATATAGCTCAAAATGTGCAAAAAATGACCGTTCCCCCCCTGTTCACCTATATTTCCAAAGTTAAAATTTTGATATTAATAGGGATAGTAGCTATTGAGTCATAGATTATTGGAAAACTGCAGATTTTTTTGACAGTGTAATAGTTGCTGGGAAAATTTTTTTTAAACACAGTAATAAACAACGTATTTACTAATGTACCAGTACAATGTGAGACAATATATTCATTTTTCAGTTATCACAATCAAATTTGGATAAGATATAAAATATACATAAAAAAGAACAACAGCTTAATTTGGTTTATTGATTGCTCACTGTGGTATTGGTAGGGAACCCTAATAGTGCTAGTGCGAGCTCGACTCGCTCTTGGCTAACTTTTTTTTTGTTGTATGTATTTTGTTACAGGAATATCTCTAGATCATCAACGTGAATATTAATGTAAGTAAATTTAAAATTGTAATATGCATACTTGTTGACAGCAATGTTGAAATAATGTTATAACAGATTAGATTTAAGTAAAGTTTGTTGAGATTTGTTGTTTTATTTGTTCAAATTTACAGGTGACCTTTTATAAAGGAAATCCATTTCACTTAGAGAATACTCCGTAATTAAAATCCCCTGGGTTACTTGTTATTTTGTTATCCAGCAGAAATCCTACTAGACTAGACAAAGTTGACGCCCATAAACTTGACGGATTGAAAACGTTTCGAGGTAAGTGGTGAATAACAAAGACTGAAATTCCACCTAAGTAAATTTTTGATCATTCAATTTTGTTCTATTTTCTCCCACCCACTGTAGTTAGCTGGTGTATTTTTATTTTGTTACAGAATTCCCGCCCCTCTTGGGCATTTCCAAATTTGATAATATACTGCTTCAAACACTCGTAACAATCTGTTAATTGGTTATTAGTTAACTATTCCGCCTAATTCCTACATTCATAAAATTTGTTTAAACAGCAGTTGCCTAAGTTTATATATTGCTCGCATACCTTCTAATCGTTCTGATCTGTTACAGAACGTATTCAAAGATTTGCGATTTTTAGTCAGTATGGCATTTGTCATTGATTGCATTTGAATTGGTATACTACAAGCTTACCATCCACTTCTGATCTAATACAGATTGCATTTTAACTTTTGTAATATATTGTGGCTTTTAGTCAGTACGGCACTCTTGTCACTAAACGCTTAACTAAATCTACTGCTACTATTTAAAAGGTCAATTCTGTAGGTAATGTTATTAATTCTACTACTGACCGTTAGATGACACAAAAATTGAAAATAACCTATAGCGACTCCATATTATTTATTAAATACCTGAGACATCATTCTAAGACATGGGGTATAACCTTTGTTTATATACTACGTGAGTATATAAACAAGGGTACTACTTAGGCATTCATTCTAAGAAGGCGTAAGAATACAAAAATAAGCTCTCATTATTTTTATTGTTTTATAAAAGTTCAATGTAACAAAAACCTCGATTATTTGATAAAGCATGTAGTTGTAAAGCGTTCTATCAGAATAATCATACAGAAGTATGAGGCGCCGTTTGTGTCTATAATAAATACGGAAATATATATATATATATATATATATATATATATATATATATGCTGTGAAATGCTCCTGTGAATGCGGGAACTGGGTCCTGTCAACAAAAATTCTAGTCCCACCGATTGGGCGTCATAAACTGCTGTGATCCTGGTTTCGCCTCTGCTGCTCACCTAAATAGCTTTCATCCTCATACATAAAAAAACAAACACATTCCTACCACAAACATCAACGTTAACTCTATTTACATCAATATTCAGAATACATTAAATTTTCAAATTAAATTTCAGCATAAAATTCAGTTTTAAAAATAATTTCAAGATTAATTTTATTATTATTTTAATGTGCATCCAGAATTAAAGTCCTTGTTGGATGCCTACTAATTAATATAACAATATAAGCAGACCGGAGTCTGAGTATAAAGGAGCATCTACCACCCTTTACGTTAATTAACTAGGTTCGTCTAATTGAGCTCAAAGACATACCCATATTTTCATCATAATTCAGAACATCAATACTAAATACCCTTTCTACTTAAACAAGCAAATTTCATCTTAAAATTAAAATTTTATGGTTAGTACAATTTCACTAATGTCCATTTAAAGTAAATCAATTATAAAGTTATTCAACACACACAAAATGTCAAACAAAATAGTATAATTTACCTGAAGGTTACTGTCCTCGAAGCTTCAATGTACATCGTCCTTTAGTAATCACACCATTCCAACAGGATTATATTTACGGCTTCTAATTCTCAACGCTTTTAAAATTTTCTCCATCACCATTTATTTAAAGTTGTTTCTGGGCTTTTCCGGAACTCATCTGTGTATATCTGACCCTTGTTTCGTGGATCGAGACACGTATTTGAACCATTTAATTATTAACACCCCGAAAAATAGCAAAGAAATTCATGCGTCTTTCACCAATATACGCCAAAACTGCCTACTTTTGTGTATACATTTGTCGTTGTAAATTTTGCTAATTGGTACAGTGATACTAAATTTTATTACCTTGTATCTAAGTGCACTGAAGTACATTCATGTTAGCACGTAAATAACAAACTATTTTGAATCACTAAAATATACGAGCAAAATTTTAAATTATTTTATCAAACTAAAATGCACTGTTTAACATCTTGAATCAAGTCGCGGATGTAAGAGCTTTTAACGCATCGAATAGTCAAAAGTCTAAGAGACCGAAATTCATATTACCACCGGTATATATAGCAAAAAGCCTGTCTGTCGGTCTGTTCCCCAAAACAGACAATTCTTAAGAATTTCTCATTCTATGTTCCCAGTCCGTCGCTCGCGCGTCGGTTTTTACGAAATTTTCACCCGCCCCATTTAAATATCAGAAATTCTCACACGGCACACAAACATGTCCGAGAAAAACTAATTAATTTTGTACAGAAATTGTTGTTTCTACCTCTGATATTTGTATCCTATTTTCAACCAATTGTGACCCTCGTGACGTTGCTTAAATCACGCCTTTTACTATATGTGTCTTTGCTTGACGCATTTTCTCTTTCCTTTTCTAACCTGTTCGTATTGGTGCAAATTGATATTCTTTATTATCGATTATGTTTTAGTCCATGTGGACTATCTGGGTTTAATAACCCCGTATCGCACATTCTCGTGAATATTAAGCCCCGGTTTCTCCAAGATTCTTTGAAACCATTTGTTATGTACACAATTTTCGCCGTACGTGATATTTAAACTACGCAGGTGTTCAAAATAATATTAATTCTCAGAGCTTTTAAATAAACCCTGTTTTGTATTTCGTGCTAAAGCATCTGACCGTTTCCAATATCCTTAGAATCGACATGTTTATCTAAACAAATTAAACTGAAATTGCCTTTTAAAATACGCAGGTGTGTTCAAACATCCTACTTCTAACTAACACTTCTAGGATTTTCATTTTATTGGGTTTTTACAAGTTTCTATAGATATTATCTGTTACTAACGATTCAATTAACTTCAATTAAAATTGACTTCTATCCTTTCATTTTTAACGAATACAAGTTAAATATTAATTATTATGTGTACACTTTGTTTTACTACCGGTTACTTAAAATAGAGTTAATTAAGATAAATTTTGCACGTAATTTCCATTTGTTTAGGAATAATTACATTACACGCAGAGCTTTTTAATACTGCTTCTTTTGATATAAAGCGTCTTGTACATGATTTAAATCTCTTATGTTTAATGAAACTAATAAATTTTTATGCTTCACAGTTTTAATAACGCGTATTATCTAATAATATTCCTTATACACGGTGATTAAAATTATTTGATGTGATTATTTAATTTTTTTACCCTGGTCTAAATATGAGTAATATATATATATATATATATTAATATAGAAGAATAATCCACATTTGGAATGCAAATGAATGCTTAATATATATTAATAGTTATTAAGATGAAATGAAAACCCAACCTTGTATTTAAAGTTGAATTACTATTTCAAATCGAACTAGTAATTGAAAACCACTAAAAGAACGGCTACAGCAGGACTTGAACCTGCAACCTCTGATTCTCCGGATCAGTACTCTAACCAATTGAGCCATCTAGCCTAATTGTTTAGATGATGTTATACTTAATACTACTGAAGCTTGGCTCTTGTTAACGATTTTTCAATTACGTCTTGCATTTAAGGAAATTGAATCTAGTTATATACATAATTCATGTACTAATAACTTGATCATCCCATTTTTGCAACGTTCGGTATAATACAAACATGTAATTATATTATTATTAATAGAGAAGAATAATCCACATTTGGAATGCAAATGAATGCTTAATATATATTAATAGTTATTAAGATGAAATAAAAACCCAACTTTGTATTTAAAGTTGAATTACCATTTCAAATCGAACTAGTAATTGAAAACCACTAAAAGGACGGCTACAGCAGGATTTGAACCTGCAACCTCTGATTCTCCGGATCAACTAGACCGCAACAACACAAGCAATTGGCAAATTGCAACATATCGAAGTAACAAACACTCTGGTACAAACAAGAATAAGAAAATGGTATATCCTTATGGACAGGAACATTTTAGACAACACCCCAACTCTTAAATATAGGAAGTGTCGCGTTAATTGTTGACATGTGAATATATATATTTTATGTAAAAATGTAAATAAATTGTTTTGAGTTGAGTTGAGTTGCAGAGTTCCGGCAAAACTGAGATGCAGGTTCAAATCCTGTCCAAGGCCTTATATTTTCCTTCTTTCAATTACTAGCTCGATTTGAAATGATCATTTGGTCTTTACTTAAAAAGTCTAGGTTATTATTTCATTTTATTAATTGCTTTA